>JAODUO010001670.1:60000-115000 GCA_025642075.2 Ridgeia piscesae | reverse complement strand
ATCCTCGTTATATTGTCTAAAACCAATGTTCGCAGTTTGAATGATACGACGCCGTGCGTGTGTGTGTGTGAGTGTGAGTGTGTGTGTGTGTGTGCGTGCGTGTGCGTGTGCGTGTGCGTGTGCGTGTGCGTGTGCGTGTGCGTGTGCGTGTGCGTGTGCGTGTGCGTGTGCGTGTGCGTGTGCGTGTGTCGTGTGCGTGTGCGTGTGCGTGTGCGTGTGCGTGTGCGTGTGCGTGTGCGTGTGCGTGTGCGTGTGCGTGTGCGTGTGCGTGTGCGTGTGCGTGTGCGTGTGCGTGTGCGTGTGCGTGTGCGTGTGCGTGTGCGTGTGCGTGTGCGTGTGCGTGTGCGTGTGCGTGTGCGTGTGCGTGTGCGTGTGCGTGTCGTGTGCGTGTGCGTGTGCGTGTGCGTGTGCGTGTGCGTGTGCGTGTGCGTGTGCGTGTGCGTGTGCGTGTGCGTGTGCGTGTGCGTGTGCGTGTGCGTGTGCGTGTGCGTGTGCGTGTGCGTGTGCGTGTGCGTGTGCGTGTGCGTGTGCGTGTGCGTGTGCGTGTGCGTGTGTGTGCGCGTGCGCGTGCGCGTGCGCGTGCGCGTGCGCGTGCGCGTGCGCGTGCGCGTGCGCGTGCGCGTGCGCGTGCGCGTGCGCGTGGTGTGCGCGTGCGCGTGCGCGTGCGCGTGCGCGTGCGCGTGCGCGTGCGCGTGTTGCATTCTTAGGTATCCAGTAAAAAAATCATTTTCCTGAAACCCGAAAGAGGGCGCCACGCCAGAAATAGCACGCGCCAGTAACGCGACGAACTTATAGTTCCTGGGGACGTTTTTAAATATCAATAATTTTACAGTATGCATAATCTCTGGATACAGCCACCCACATTTTTGGCAGATGACATAATTATATTTACGAAGGTATAGAAAAACACAAAATTCCATGGCCGGAACTATACGTACATCGTTTTGAAATATTGGGCCCCCGAATGAATTTTTAACATTCTAAATCTATGAACCATCTCAGTGTATTTACTAGATGACATACGATATATGAAAAACTAACGGATATATCGGCTGAAAAAACAAACGTGCACGGACATATCGAGAAACACTGTTTTAATACAGATACAATTCGATAACTATCCGTGGGGAGCGGTGGTCGCGTGGTAAAGCGCCGGACTGTCAATCGAGGGGACGGTGGTTCAATCCCACCTACCGCCGTTCGAAACTTAGGCAATTTCGTTCACCTGCGACTTTCGGAAGAGACACTAAAAGCCGGTGATCCCTTCTATCTGGTGTCTATGCCAGGGGAAGTAAAATATCACACATAGGGGGTAGAGAAGAACAACTCCTGCGTTTGGAGGTAACCACCTGAGACCTGAGAATACAACATTATAACCAATAACGTTTACGCAAGATGACGGCGCCTGTGTATACAAACCCATTAAGCAGCGGTTGGATACGTTATCTTGTGAATTCGAAACGATGTCGTGCGAAGTCGGTCCCGTAGTAGCGAATTTAATATCACCTGCGAGAAGACGGGAGTAATTTCATATGATCTCCCACCTGTTATATTCATCGCATCTGTCTGTTAAATTCCTTCCATAAATCGGTCTTGGTCTCTATGCTACGTTCTCACGTGATGAACAATTGTTATCGTCTTTTATCGATCAGGCTAAAAAAGCCAAATAGGCTTGGGGTTCGCGAGCAAGACTGCAAGATCGTGCAAGCGCACCTAATGTGGAGCATGCGCAGTGTGGCAGAATGGTACTGATTTCGCAGTGGAACGGATTTCGCACGACAACACATTTCGCAGCCTTCGTCAGAAGCTGACCTTCCTCTGCTCGCCACATGGTGTAGCGAGCTAGACTCGGTTACCCAGGCTCCGTGAGGTGGCAGCACTTTTAAGCCCCTCACTCTGCCTTGGAATTAGTGGGCTGCAGTTATAACCGCCAGGCGGCCTTACCCCAGATTTGGGTAGAGACCAAGAAACGAAAATTAAAATAACACTATACTTTTACAAGATAATGATATCCTAAGAAAAGTATTCAACAGTGAGCTTATTATAACACAAAAATAAATAAAAATTAAAATTTGCAGTTGTTTATAAAATAGCAATTACGGCAGGATTAACCAGTATCCGTGAGGTGGCAGCGTTATTTAGCCCCACACGGATAATATTCAAAACCCGGCAAAGTCACCAGACTGTCTTCTGGGCGAGGTTCCGCAGCCTGTTAAGCGAGACTAGTAGCGAGCAGACTGTCCCACACATTGCCAATAACTAGCCTCGGTTAACGAGACTCCGTGAGGTGGCAGCACCTTTCAGCGCCTCAGCCTCTCCTGGGATATATTAATAGACTGCCGATGTAACCGACAGGGCGGCCTTACCCCAGATTAGTGTACAGACGCTAATTGGTTCTCAGGCTGAATTTGAATGAAAAATTTAATATCGATACTTTGTTTTATCAAATAGTGCTGCATTATAAAAAAACTGTTAAAAATTAAACGTATGCTGACACACATAAAAACAGAAATACAAATTTGCAGTTGTTTATAAAATAGGAATTACGGCAGGATTAACCAGTATCCATGAAGTGGCAGCATTGTTTAGCCCCACACGGATATCATTCAAAAGCCGGCTAAGTCACCAGACTGTCTTTTCGGCGAAGTTACGGAGCCGAGCGACAGTCGGTTAAGCGAGACTACACGAGGCCTAGTCGGTAGTCCATGGGGTCGGTTTCACGAAGCGTACTTACGACGTCGTAACGAGCGACCACTCGTCGAAAGCCTGAAACGTGTTCTCCGTAGTTGCTCCTAGCTGCTGCAGGAAATTAATTGGCGTAGGTTTACGCTAGATAAAATATGTACGGAATGCTTCGCGAGCACGTTGAAGCTCCCGGCATGCCGCAATGTAATTATTTGTAATGTTTACACAGGTTGCCGTTTACATTCATCATAACTTGGCAAAGGCGGTAGCGTAGGAGAAAAGTGGTCCTCACCCCGACCTAATTAGGTCAATTTTACGTCGATTTAGACATTCGAATGATAAACTGGTCTAATGAAACCGGCCGTAAGCGACATCAACTAGTCGCTGTTAGCTACGACCACTAAATTGTGTAGTTGCGCGTAAAGTTACGCCGCTTTATGAAATCGGCCCCAGCTGGTGTCTTTTTATTGTAGATGTCTTTCTTCTCCAAACTCGCCTTGTTAAACCACGACGCATACCTCTCTGTCTTTGTTGGGTTTGGGGTGGGATTCAAATGTTGGGTATTCAAGGTTTGTTCTGAACACTAGTTCCATTGTTCATAAGCCAACAGTCTGTTAAATTGTAATGCAAATGAGCCGTGGTTTGGTCACATTCCAGTATCCAAGATGGTGGAAGAGTTCCCTAAGGTTCTATTTACATATATCATTGGCGTAGACGTGGTTTTATCTGGATACTTTCTTTACTCCAATGCAATGCCGACGGAGTGGGCTAGAATATGCATTTGGAGTTACAGGGACAGAACGCCAAGGGACCGAACTTTTCAACAACAAAAATAGCGCGTGTGACTGCCTTATTTCTCAGTGTATCGTCGTATAATTCGGCTAGTGCTCTTATTGAGCAGAAATTATTACGTCAATTACAACTCTAACTCACTTATAGCATAAAGGGTTAAATGGAAGAGAAATCACTCAGCGTTAATGTGATGCCACGCTACAGTGGCGCCACTAGACGGCTAGCTAGTGTGTGTGTGTGTGTGTGTGTGTGTGTGTGTGTGTGTGTGTGTGTGTGTGTGTGTGTGTGTGTGTGTGTGTGTGTGTGTGTGTGTGTGTGTGGTGTGTGTGTGTATGTGTATGTGTATGTGTATGTGTATGCGTATGCGTATGCGTATGCGTATGCGTATGCGTATGCGTATGCGTATGCGTATGCGTATGCGTATGCGTATGCGTATGCGTATGCGTATGCGTATGTGTGGGTGGTGTGTTTGTGTGTGTGTATGTGTGGGTGGTGTGTGTGTGTTTGTGTGTGTGTGTGAGTGTGTGGGCGCGCGCGTGCGCGTGTGTGTATACTTGTTTACAGGCAGATACGTTATTTTTTAAGTAATTACATAATTTTAGTACACCATCAAACAATCCTCAAATCGGACCTATGGTTATATGTAAGTGGCCGATTTACAGGTTTATTCCATGTGAAGCCTTTGTGCTCGGGATATACAAACGACGACCGAAAGCCGTTCGGGAGGATGGCAGTTGGGTGCCCCACAATAAAACGCTTATCATGAGATCACTTCGTTTTGTTGCAATGACAGAGACAGCGATCTTTTTATCCTCAATTAACCAGACTCCACGAGGTGGCAGCACTTTCAGCCCCTCAACTCCGCCTGGTAGTTTTATGGGTTTTTTAACCAGTATCCGTGAGGTGGCAGCGTTATTTAGCCCCACACGGATAATATTCAAAACCCGGCAAGGTCACCAGACTGTCTTCTCGGCGAGGTTCCGCAGCCTGTTAAGCGAGACTAGTAGCGAGCAGACTGTCCCACACATTGCCAATAACTAGCCTCGATTAACGAGACTCCGTGAGGTGGCAGCACCTTTCAGCGCCTCAGCCTCTCCTGGGATATATTAATAGACTGCCGATGTAACCGACAGGGCGGCCTTACCCCAGATTAGTGTACAGACGCTAATTGGTTCTCAGGCTGAATTTGAATGAAAAATTTAATATCGATACTTTGTTTTATCAAATAGTGCTGCATTATAAAAAAAACTGTTAAAAATTAAACGTATGCTGACACACATAAAAACAGAAATACAAATTTGCAGTTGTTTATAAAATAGGAATTACGGCAGGATTAACCAGTATCCATGAAGTGGCAGCATTGTTTAGCCCCACACGGATATCATTCAAAAGCCGGCTAAGTCACCAGACTGTCTTTTCGGCGAAGTTACGGAGCCGAGCGACAGTCGGTTAAGCGAGACTACACGAGGCCTAGTCGGTAGTCCATGGGGTCGGTTTCACGAAGCGTACTTACGACGTCGTAACGAGCGACCACTCGTCGAAAGCCTGAAACGTGTTCTCCGTAGTTGCTCCTAGCTGCTGCAGGAAATTAATTGGCGTAGGTTTACGCTAGATAAAATATGTACGGAATGCTTCGCGAGCACGTTGAAGCTCCCGGCATGCCGCAATGTAATTATTTGTAATGTTTACACAGGTTGCCGTTTACATTCATCATAACTTGGCAAAGGCGGTAGCGTAGGAGAAAAGTGGTCCTCACCCCGACCTAATTAGGTCAATTTTACGTCGATTTAGACATTCGAATGATAAACTGGTCTAATGAAACCGGCCGTAAGCGACATCAACTAGTCGCTGTTAGCTACGACCACTAAATTGTGTAGTTGCGCGTAAAGTTACGCCGCTTTATGAAATCGGCCCCAGCTGGTGTCTTTTTATTGTAGATGTCTTTCTTCTCCAAACTCGCCTTGTTAAACCACGACGCATACCTCTCTGTCTTTGTTGGGTTTGGGGTGGGATTCAAATGTTGGGTATTCAAGGTTTGTTCTGAACACTAGTTCCATTGTTCATAAGCCAACAGTCTGTTAAATTGTAATGCAAATGAGCCGTGGTTTGGTCACATTCCAGTATCCAAGATGGTGGAAGAGTTCCCTAAGGTTCTATTTACATATATCATTGGCGTAGACGTGGTTTTATCTGGATACTTTCTTTACTCCAATGCAATGCCGACGGAGTGGGCTAGAATATGCATTTGGAGTTACAGGGACAGAACGCCAAGGGACCGAACTTTTCAACAACAAAAATAGCGCGTGTGACTGCCTTATTTCTCAGTGTATCGTCGTATAATTCGGCTAGTGCTCTTATTGAGCAGAAATTATTACGTCAATTACAACTCTAACTCACTTATAGCATAAAGGGTTAAATGGAAGAGAAATCACTCAGCGTTAATGTGATGCCACGCTACAGTGGCGCCACTAGACGGCTAGCTAGTGTGTGTGTGTGTGTGTGTGTGTGTGTGTGTGTGTGTGTGTGTGTGTGTGTGTGGGGTGTGTGGGGTGTGTGTGTGTGTGTGTGGTGTGTGTGTATGTGTATGTGTATGTGTATGTGTATGTGTATGTGTATGCGTATGCGTATGCGTATGCGTATGCGTATGCGTATGCGTATGCGTATGCGTATGCGTATGCGTATGCGTATGCGTATGCGTATGCGTATGCGTATGCGTATGCGTATGCGTATGTGTGGGTGGTGTGTTTGTGTGTGTGTATGTGTGGGTGGTGTGTGTGTGTTTGTGTGTGTGTGTGAGTGTGTGGGCGCGCGCGTGCGCGTGTGTGTATACTTGTTTACAGGCAGATACGTTATTTTTTAAGTAATTACATAATTTTAGTACACCATCAAACAATCCTCAAATCGGACCTATGGTTATATGTAAGTGGCCGATTTACAGGTTTATTCCATGTGAAGCCTTTGTGCTCGGGATATACAAACGACGACCGAAAGCCGTTCGGGAGGATGGCAGTTGGGTGCCCCACAATAAAACGCTTATCATGAGATCACTTCGTTTTGTTGCAATGACAGAGACAGCGATCTTTTTATCCTCAATTAACCAGACTCCACGAGGTGGCAGCACTTTCAGCCCCTCAACTCCGCCTGGTAGTTTTATGGGTTTTTTAACCAGTATCCGTGAGGTGGCAGCGTTATTTAGCCCCACACGGATAATATTCAAAACCCGGCAAAGTCACCAGACTGTCTTCTCGGCGAGGTTCCGCAGCCTGTTAAGCGAGACTAGTAGCGAGCAGACTGTCCCACACATTGCCAATAACTAGCCTCGGTTAACGAGACTCCGTGAGGTGGCAGCACCTTTCAGCGCCTCAGCCTCTCCTGGGATATATTAATAGACTGCCGATGTAACCGACAGGGCGGCCTTACCCCAGATTAGTGTACAGACGCTAATTGGTTCTCAGGCTGAATTTGAATGAAAAATTTAATATCGATACTTTGTTTTATCAAATAGTGCTGCATTATAAAAAAACTGTTAAAAATTAAACGTATGCTGACACACATAAAAACAGAAATACAAATTTGCAGTTGTTTATAAAATAGGAATTACGGCAGGATTAACCAGTATCCATGAAGTGGCAGCATTGTTTAGCCCCACACGGATATCATTCAAAAGCCGGCTAAGTCACCAGACTGTCTTTTCGGCGAAGTTACGGAGCCGAGCGACAGTCGGTTAAGCGAGACTACACGAGGCCTAGTCGGTAGTCCATGGGGTCGGTTTCACGAAGCGTACTTACGACGTCGTAACGAGCGACCACTCGTCGAAAGCCTGAAAGGTGTTCTCCGTAGTTGCTCCTAGCTGCTGCAGGAAATTAATTGGCGTAGGTTTACGCTAGATAAAATATGTACGGAATGCTTCGCGAGCACGTTGAAGCTCCCGGCATGCCGCAATGTAATTATTTGTAATGTTTACACAGGTTGCCGTTTACATTCATCATAACTTGGCAAAGGCGGTAGCGTAGGAGAAAAGTGGTCCTCACCCCGACCTAATTAGGTCAATTTTACGTCGATTTAGACATTCGAATGATAAACTGGTCTAATGAAACCGGCCGTAAGCGACATCAACTAGTCGCTGTTAGCTACGACCACTAAATTGTGTAGTTGCGCGTAAAGTTACGCCGCTTTATGAAATCGGCCCCAGCTGGTGTCTTTTTATTGTAGATGTCTTTCTTCTCCAAACTCGCCTTGTTAAACCACGACGCATACCTCTCTGTCTTTGTTGGGTTTGGGGTGGGATTCAAATGTTGGGTATTCAAGGTTTGTTCTGAACACTAGTTCCATTGTTCATAAGCCAACAGTCTGTTAAATTGTAATGCAAATGAGCCGTGGTTTGGTCACATTCCAGTATCCAAGATGGTGGAAGAGTTCCCTAAGGTTCTATTTACATATATCATTGGCGTAGACGTGGTTTTATCTGGATACTTTCTTTACTCCAATGCAATGCCGACGGAGTGGGCTAGAATATGCATTTGGAGTTACAGGGACAGAACGCCAAGGGACCGAACTTTTCAACAACAAAAATAGCGCGTGTGACTGCCTTATTTCTCAGTGTATCGTCGTATAATTCGGCTAGTGCTCTTATTGAGCAGAAATTATTACGTCAATTACAACTCTAACTCACTTATAGCATAAAGGGTTAAATGGAAGAGAAATCACTCAGCGTTAATGTGATGCCACGCTACAGTGGCGCCACTAGACGGCTAGCTAGTGTGTGTGTGTGTGTGTGTGTGTGTGTGTGTGTGTGTGTGTGTGTGTGTGTGTGTGTGTGTGTGTGTGTGTGTGTGGTGTGTGTGTGTGGTGTGTGTGTGTGTATGTGTATGTGTGTATGTGTATGTGTATGTGTATGTGTATGTGTATGTGTATGCGTATGCGTATGCGTATGCGTATGCGTATGCGTATGCGTATGCGTATGCGTATGCGTATGCGTATGCGTATGCGTATGCGTATGCGTATGCGTATGCGTATGCGTATGTGTGGGTGGTGTGTTTGTGTGTGTGTATGTGTGGGTGGTGTGTGTGTGTTTGTGTGTGTGTGTGAGTGTGTGGGCGCGCGCGTGCGCGTGTGTGTATACTTGTTTACAGGCAGATACGTTATTTTTTAAGTAATTACATAATTTTAGTACACCATCAAACAATCCTCAAATCGGACCTATGGTTATATGTAAGTGGCCGATTTACAGGTTTATTCCATGTGAAGCCTTTGTGCTCGGGATATACAAACGACGACCGAAAGCCGTTCGGGAGGATGGCAGTTGGGTGCCCCACAATAAAACGCTTATCATGAGATCACTTCGTTTTGTTGCAATGACAGAGACAGCGATCTTTTTATCCTCAATTAACCAGACTCCACGAGGTGGCAGCACTTTCAGCCCCTCAACTCCGCCTGGTAGTTTTATGGGTTTTTTAACCAGTATCCGTGAGGTGGCAGCGTTATTTAGCCCCACACGGATAATATTCAAAACCCGGCAAAGTCACCAGACTGTCTTCTCGGCGAGGTTCCGCAGCCTGTTAAGCGAGACTAGTAGCGAGCAGACTGTCCCACACATTGCCAATAACTAGCCTCGGTTAACGAGACTCCGTGAGGTGGCAGCACCTTTCAGCGCCTCAGCCTCTCCTGGGATATATTAATAGACTGCCGATGTAACCGACAGGGCGGCCTTACCCCAGATTAGTGTACAGACGCTAATTGGTTCTCAGGCTGAATTTGAATGAAAAATTTAATATCGATACTTTGTTTTATCAAATAGTGCTGCATTATAAAAAAACTGTTAAAAATTAAACGTATGCTGACACACATAAAAACAGAAATACAAATTTGCAGTTGTTTATAAAATAGGAATTACGGCAGGATTAACCAGTATCCATGAAGTGGCAGCATTGTTTAGCCCCACACGGATATCATTCAAAAGCCGGCTAAGTCACCAGACTGTCTTTTCGGCGAAGTTACGGAGCCGAGCGACAGTCGGTTAAGCGAGACTACACGAGGCCTAGTCGGTAGTCCATGGGGTCGGTTTCACGAAGCGTACTTACGACGTCGTAACGAGCGACCACTCGTCGAAAGCCTGAAAGGTGTTCTCCGTAGTTGCTCCTAGCTGCTGCAGGAAATTAATTGGCGTAGGTTTACGCTAGATAAAATATGTACGGAATGCTTCGCGAGCACGTTGAAGCTCCCGGCATGCCGCAATGTAATTATTTGTAATGTTTACACAGGTTGCCGTTTACATTCATCATAACTTGGCAAAGGCGGTAGCGTAGGAGAAAAGTGGTCCTCACCCCGACCTAATTAGGTCAATTTTACGTCGATTTAGACATTCGAATGATAAACTGGTCTAATGAAACCGGCCGTAAGCGACATCAACTAGTCGCTGTTAGCTACGACCACTAAATTGTGTAGTTGCGCGTAAAGTTACGCCGCTTTATGAAATCGGCCCCAGCTGGTGTCTTTTTATTGTAGATGTCTTTCTTCTCCAAACTCGCCTTGTTAAACCACGACGCATACCTCTCTGTCTTTGTTGGGTTTGGGGTGGGATTCAAATGTTGGGTATTCAAGGTTTGTTCTGAACACTAGTTCCATTGTTCATAAGCCAACAGTCTGTTAAATTGTAATGCAAATGAGCCGTGGTTTGGTCACATTCCAGTATCCAAGATGGTGGAAGAGTTCCCTAAGGTTCTATTTACATATATCATTGGCGTAGACGTGGTTTTATCTGGATACTTTCTTTACTCCAATGCAATGCCGACGGAGTGGGCTAGAATATGCATTTGGAGTTACAGGGACAGAACGCCAAGGGACCGAACTTTTCAACAACAAAAATAGCGCGTGTGACTGCCTTATTTCTCAGTGTATCGTCGTATAATTCGGCTAGTGCTCTTATTGAGCAGAAATTATTACGTCAATTACAACTCTAACTCACTTATAGCATAAAGGGTTAAATGGAAGAGAAATCACTCAGCGTTAATGTGATGCCACGCTACAGTGGCGCCACTAGACGGCTAGCTAGTGTGTGTGTGTGTGTGTGTGTGTGTGTGTGTGTGTGTGTGTGTGTGTGTGTGTGTGTGTGTGTGTGTGTGTGTGTGTGTGTGGTGTGTGTGTGTGTGGTGTGTGTGTGTGTATGTGTATGTGTATGTGTATGTATGTGTATGTGTATGTGTATGTGTATGCGTATGCGTATGCGTATGCGTATGCGTATGCGTATGCGTATGCGTATGCGTATGCGTATGCGTATGCGTATGCGTATGCGTATGTGGGGTGGTGTGTTTGTGTGTGTGTATGTGTGGGTGGTGTGTGTGTGTTTGTGTGTGTGTGTGAGTGTGTGGGCGCGCGCGTGCGCGTGTGTGTATACTTGTTTACAGGCAGATACGTTATTTTTTAAGTAATTACATAATTTTAGTACACCATCAAACAATCCTCAAATCGGACCTATGGTTATATGTAAGTGGCCGATTTACAGGTTTATTCCATGTGAAGCCTTTGTGCTCGGGATATACAAACGACGACCGAAAGCCGTTCGGGAGGATGGCAGTTGGGTGCCCCACAATAAAACGCTTATCATGAGATCACTTCGTTTTGTTGCAATGACAGAGACAGCGATCTTTTTATCCTCAATTAACCAGACTCCACGAGGTGGCAGCACTTTCAGCCCCTCAACTCCGCCTGGTAGTTTTATGGGTTTTTTAACCAGTATCCGTGAGGTGGCAGCGTTATTTAGCCCCACACGGATAATATTCAAAACCCGGCAAGGTCACCAGACTGTCTTCTCGGCGAGGTTCCGCAGCCTGTTAAGCGAGACTAGTAGCGAGCAGACTGTCCCACACATTGCCAATAACTAGCCTCGGTTAACGAGACTCCGTGAGGTGGCAGCACCTTTCAGCCCCTCAGTCCCTCCTGGGATATATTAATGGACTGCCGATGTAACCGACAGGGCGGCCTTACCCCAGAATAATGTAGAGACGCTGATTGGCTCTCAGGCCGAATTTGAAATAACAAAAAAAAATTAAAATTAAACTTATGTTCACATAAACATAGACAGAAATACAAATTTGCAGTTACTTATGAAGCAGGAGTTATGGCAGAATTAGCCTCGATTACCCAGGCTCCGTGAGGTGCAACACTTTACACGGATAACATTCAAAAGCCCGCTAGGAGACCGGAAGTTACGCAGCCGAGCGAGAGCCGGTAAAACGAGACAACGATCTTTGTCGGAGTTCGCAGGAAGTAGGACATGACGGTCTCGTGATAGGCATTTTTATTGTGAGCTCCTCTCTCCGTCTGGACGGCTTCCGGTCATGGGCTATCGCTCTGGCCCATTTCAGTTGGACTGGTTCTGCAGTGACCAACCGGATAATACATATTGCCGAGGGGGTTTTTCTGGTCACTGAACTGGCGATTGGCCAACGATGGTTTTTATCGTACCTTAAGTAATAACACCAGATAAACAGCCCAGCCAGGCATGCACGTAACACACACCCACTTCTTCTTCTTCCAGTAATCCACTACCGTCAATTATGACGACTTCGTGGATAGTGTGCGCATGTTCAAGTGCTGATTAAAAATAATTGTAAAGTTTATAGAAATAATATATATATATATATATATATATATATATATATATATATATATATATAAGTGCAAGTGCTTGTTAAAAACAGCAGTCACGATACTTTAGTCACAGCCATATGCAGTCCTGTCACGCTCAAGGCATTGCTTGAAAGCCTCTATGGTGGGAGCATTTATTGTTTGGACTGTGAGTTTGTTCCAGGGTTCTATTGTGCTTATGAAGAAAGAATGCTTATAGGCTTGTAGCCGGGAGCGTTGAACTATGACTTGTAAGGGGTGCCCTCTACGCCCAGCGGCTAGATGTTCTGTGGCACAATGGGTACGCGCTGGCTGGGTGTATTTGCTGAGAGGGATGTCAACTAAGCCGTGTTGGGGATTTTTTTTACATCATAGTGAGCCTAGCTGTGTGTCTGCGGTGTTCTAAGGACTGCCATTTCAATTTGTGCATCATTTCAGTCGGGCTACTGTGGCGCCGCCAGTCACTCTGTACGTATCTGGCTGCTCGCCTCTGCACCATTTCGAGTTTGTATGTATTTTGTTTGGTGGTTGGGTCCCAGACAGTGGAGGCATATTCTAGTGTAGGTTTGACATAGGTTTGATAGCAGTATGCCTTGACTGGTCTTGGGCAGTTGCTGGTGTTGCGTCTAAGAAAGGCGAGGGTGCTATTTGCTTTCTTTGTGATTGCATCTACATGGTGGTTCCAGGACAGTTTGCTATTAACGTTTACGCCTAAATGTTTTACGGTGTTGTGTGTAGGCGTTCTCCCTGATTGGTTGCCCTTTGTCTAGCTTTCTCGTGCTTCGATTTAGGGATATGGTCTATGGCTAGAGACAGTTTGTGGTTATGGATTTAGTAGTCATGGTTGACAGACGTACATACTCGTGCACGTAGGTAACTGTACAGATCTTTAAAATAATACAACGCAGAGTGGGCCAAGCAGTAATTTTTGAGGCGGCACTAGGCGAGAGAAACAAGGAAATTGTATTACCAAACAATTCTGGATACGTTATAGTTACGCAGTGTCTTTACTATAACGTAACGAAGAAGGGACCTGTAATAACAACAAAAGGCCGTTGTTCCGATAGAAAGCAATAGTTCCCTGCGAATTTGCAAAGATCACGGATATTATGAAACGTCAACGACCACTGAAATCATTACACAATTACATGATAGTGCAACTTTAATGTTAAAAATTGTGTTATGTTTTGGCTGAATGCTGAAATTTAAATAGTCGAAATTGGGTAACTGGTTTTCACGCTGCCATATAAGCAATCTATTACGATGAACTATGTTGACTATAGCAAATAGGCAATGCAGGTGAATTACTTTTTAAATATTGATACATGGACACAGCATCTTTCTCCGCGTCTCACACGGGTATTTTTCCTCTGCTCACTTTTGTGTAGCTAACGCTAGCTGAATTACAACAGAATCCGTCACTATGTGTGTGAGTGTTGTACGATCAATATCATATATCAATTGCTCAACTGTACATGAGTTCGCTACTGGAGCACGCACGCTGAACGTCATTGTATTTGTTGACCTATCCCTTGAACTTGGCGGGAAAATTGGCAGATGTAGAGGTTTGAAATTGGTGGTGTATCAAATTTGAAAAACAAGCGGAAATATTGATTGATAAGTATTATTCTTGTGTTAAGGTTATTCATAAAGTGGTACTGGACATATATTGAGTAGTAGTTTTGGTTAAAGTTTGTTAGTTAACAGTATTTTTGAACAGATTAGTATAGTGGGTGATAAAAGGGTAATCTAGGCTTCGACAAATTGTAAACAAGATTGAGCAAATCTCTTTATTTGATATAGTATATAAGAGATAAAGCAATAAGAGTAACAACTACATATGTAAAATAAAACTGTGAATAGGTATCATTGTTATTAAAAATAAACAAGCGTTTTAGTAGGAAACCCTTGTTTGTTTGTTTATATAGGTAGTGTCCAACGTTTCCGCTAGGGAACGGTACCAGTACAGACTAAACTTATTGTTCATGGTAGCATAGGTAGTAAGTTGTTTATAACATAAAGTGTGCTGCAGTTGCTGTACACAATAAACAAACAGTCTTTCTAAAGACTAAGTTGGTTTAAACTAAGAGTTGATTTTGACAAATCGTAATATGGCACCTGGCAAGCGGCAAGTGAAGGCAAGGAGGCACTTGGTGTGTAACCACTGCCACAGCTTGGTGGATTTTGCCGTATCGGGGTGCGGAAAAACTTGGTCAGAGACAACGGAGGAAGGGTTTACGTTCCAATGTTTAGGGTGTTGGAAAGTGGACTGTCTGACAGCAGAGTTAGCTAGGCTAACGGATATTGTGAAGGGGGATGCAGAGTGGAGGGAGGGTGATTGCAAGGACAACAAATGGAGAAAGAACAACAGGAAACATGACATGCAGGAAGGTGACAGGGAAGAAAGTGACAGTAGAGAAGGAGGGAGGGACAAGGGGACAGGAGATGAGAGAAGTAGATGCGACAGGAGTTAAGACGAATGGAAGAAAGGAAGTGAGAGGTGATGTGACCAAACGGAAGTCAATAACAAGGGCGATGACAGGAAGAAAAGAGACCGGAAAGAAAGGAACAACAGAGAAAGCGGCAGGGGGAAAAAGTCATCAACCAGGGAGATGCAAAACGGAGGAGCTACTCTGAAGCAGTGATCGAGGGGGCATTGAGAACAGAAAGGGTATTTATGGGAGACTCCATTTTGCGAAAGACAGACAGGACATTAAGCAAAGAGAAGACGTTGTTGTTTGTCTTCCGGGGCTAGGATAGAAGCATGTGACTGAACGGGTAGAGAACGTTTGGGGCATGGCCAAGGGGTCTATATTAGTACATGTAGGGACGAACAATGCAGACAGGGATGGAACAACCAGGATAGTAAAGAGATACAGAGAGTTGGTAGAGACACTGAAGAAGACGAGAGTTGAACAGATCATACTCTCAGGAATCTTGCCAGTGATGAGGGGAAGGGGAACAACATTTAGAAATTGCAAGAGGATGGCCATTAACGGACTATTAGAGCAGATGTGTGAAGAAGAAGGAGTTGGATTTGTAGATTTGTGGGGATATTTTGTTGGTAAAGAAGACATGTTTATGAGAGATGGCCTCCATCTAAGCGGAAAGGGAGCAGCAGTGTTCTCCGAGAACCTTCTTCGATCGATGAATAATGGAACGGGTTGCAACTTTTAAACTAGTTTCGCAGGGGATACACAGAAAGCCAAATACTAGGGCATAGATAAAGATAGAAAAAGAATGCAAAGAACATCCTGGAGAAGATTTGTTAAAATGTGTTTGTTTAAATGAAGGACAGTAACCAAAAATGAACTAAACATTATGGTAGAAGATATTGACCCTCACATAATAGGTATAACTGAATCTTGGGCCACACCTGATATATCAGATGCTGAATTAGGAATGAAGGGTATGTAATGTTTAGGAAAGATAGATTAGGAAGGGAGGCGGAGTTATTTTATATATTAAAGAATCCATCCAAGCTTATGAAATAAAATTAGTAAAAGAAGCAGAATGTGAAGATGCTGTCTGGTGTAACATAGTTACAGGAAATCAACATTAACAGTTGGGTTAGTGAAATCGGAGTCCAAACATAAGCATGGAAGAGAATGAAAAAATACATAACCTAAAGAAGTGAGTAAACGGGACTGTATTATTATGGGGGATTTTAACCATGGGCTATACAGTGGACATCTCTACAGAGTACCGGGGGGAGAGGATCAAGAGTTTTAAATTTAGTACAAGATAGTTTCCTTTCTCAACATGTGTTAGAAGCAACCGGGGGCGAGAACGTGTTAGACATAGTTTGAGCTCACAGAAGGAATTTGTTGATAATGTCAAGATATGTGAGCCACTGGGGTGTAGTGATCACAACCAGATACATTTTATCATCAAAGTAAAGGGAGAACGGAATAGAAAAATAAGGTACAGGAAAAATTTTCACAAAGGAAGATATAAGGACATGAGGGAATATTTAGCAAAGATAGACTGGAATAAACACTGAAGAATAAGACAGCAACAGAATGCTGGAATATTTTAAAAGAGTGAAATTTACTGCGTCGTTGACAAATTTGTCCCTTGAAAAAACAGGGAAACGGTCAAAGAAGAAACACTTATCGAAGGGAAAACCATTAGAAAAAATCAAGTACAAGCAAATGATGTGGAAGACATATAGACATACCGGAAGTAAAAGAAGATTTAAGATTTATAAAGAAGCACTTAAACAAGCTACAGCTGAAATTAGAAATTCAAAGAAAAGCTACGAACAAAAAATAGCTTTTAATATAAAACATGACAGCAAGAGTTTTTATGCGTATTTTGAATAAACAGAAAGTTCAGGATAAGGTCGGTCCTCTAGAAGGAGTGATGGAAACATAATAACAGAGGGATTCTTAATGGCAGAAAACCTAAATGAGTACTTTAGTTCGGTTTTTCCCAAAGGAAGATATTAGTATATTACCAGTACTTGAGACTAAGTTCGAAGGGAGAGAGTTTGACTATTTAGGACAACTAATTGTAACCCAACAATGGTAGCTATGAAAATAAGAGATATGAAGGATAATAAATCACCTGGAGTGGATGGGATTCCTCCCAAATTACTATTGGAAATTGTAGAACAAATCAGCATACCGCTTGCAACAGTGTTCAATTTGTCATTTAGAGGAGGGAATAGTTCCGTTAGAATGGAAAGAAGAAAATTATACCATTATTTAAAAAAGGTTCGAGAAACAAGTCAAGAACTATAGACCAGTGAGTTTAACATCGGTGATTTGCAAACTATTAGAAAGACTAATTAAAGATCACCTGGTTGATTTTCTTGTTAAAAATAAATTGATAAACCCATCTCAACATGGGTTTTTAAAAGCGAGGTCATGCTTAACAAATATGTTATGTTTTTGGAAGATGTCACAAAGTGGCTAGATGAGGGATCACCCGTAGATATAATCTATCTTAGATTTTTTAAAGCCTTTGACAAAGTGCCACACCAAAGACTACTACTTAAACTAAAGGCCATGGCATAGGAAATGGAATGATCAACTGGATAGAAAAATGGCTTATTGGCAGAAGACAAAGAGTAGTAGTTGATGGGAGGTTTCAAACTGGAAACCGGTTTTGAGTGGAGTACCACAGGGATCAACTGGGACCATTTTATTCTTAATATATATCAATGATTTGGGATGACTAACAAGCAAGGTGTTGAAGTTTGCGGGGCGACACAAAAGTGTTTAGGGAAATTAAAAATGATGCAGATAGACAGCATTTACAAGATGATCTTAATAAGTTGATAAATGGTCTGAGAAGTGGCAAATGCTGTTTAATTTGGGAAAATGTAAGTGCCTTACACAGGACATGGGAATGAAAATGCCCAAAATACAATGGGTGATACTGACTAAATATACCTTAAAGGAAAAGGACTTAGGGTTAACTATTAGTGCTGACATGAAGGTATCAGAGCAGTGTGGAATTGCAGCAGCGAAGGGAAACCAAATTCTTGGATTAATTGGGAAATATAGTGTACAAAGAAAAAGAACTAATAATACCCCTGTATAAACAATAGTTAGGCCTCACTTGAATATTGTATACAAGCATGGAGGCCATATCCAAGAAGGGTATTGATATGCTAGAAAGAGTACAAAGGAGAGCAACCAAAATGATACCAAAACTCAGGAATATTAGTTATGAAATGCGTCTAAAAGAATGTGGTTTTAAAAACACTAGAAACCAGAAGATTGAGGGAGATCAGATTGAGGTGTTTAAAAATTGAATGGATATGAAAATATTGACAGAAATATTTTTCACAGTCAAGGAAGAGAAGGACTAGAGGACATGGAGTTACATTAGCAAAGAAGCAGTGTAGACTAGATATTAGAAAATTTTCATTTTCACAAAGAACAGTAAACGAATGGAACAGATTATCAGCTGATTGTGTAGGTGCTAGCAGTGTTAATATATTTAAAAATAAAATCGACATATACCTAAGAAGGGCGGGGTATACTTAGATAGATAGGTTGGACTCTCGATAAGCCAAATGGCTTCCTAGTCCACCTGCCATCTAGAGTTGAATCTCTAGGTGGCAATCTTGTTAAATCTTAAATGGTTCTCCGTCACGCCTCGCTTGGTTGCACACGCAAAGTGAAGTTGCTTTTGTCGCGTTGTTTCCGGCGAAGAAAGAAAGTCACTCAATGGGGTCAGTAGGTCACGTAAGGAGTCAGTCAGCCCAAAGTGCGACTGTTTGAAGATTGTGACTCGTGATAATACTACATTTGATTTACACTGAGAGGAGCCGCTCAGGGAAACAACCGTGTCATGCTGAAACAAGGCACCATCTATGGCACAGTTGTACCGTGGGTCACTATAGGTTTTTTTAGAGGGTCTGCCCTGTTGTAAAGGTCAAGTTCACTCTCAGGTTAAGGGTAGTGATTAATAATGTTATAATCCTCTTTCTAACAATTGTCCAATATTTCGATACTTTACTGAAACAAACTCTTTGTAGGATGATGTTTCATTGATTTGCATAAACTTAGATTAACACAAATAACACCTCTGAATGTTTTCGAAGCATAACTAATATGTGTTAATGTTTTAAACAACATTATTTGCTGAAACCACTCCTTTCCATTGGATAATTAATAATTTGCAAACATCCAAAATGGCCGCCCAGAATATCAATGCACATTGTTAACTAGGTGATTTCCACAGTGTATCAAAGCACAACATTAGACACAGCTTTACAGTGTTTGGAGGAGGCTGACTGAATTTTAATGGCCTAGATAATCAGGCCAAAGGCAGCTATCAAATAAGGTGATGTATGTAATGTATTCTTTTGCTAACCAACATTTCTAACAACTCCAATTGGCTTCCTAATCTCAGTTTCTCTCCCCCTGATTCCACCCTCCTTTCACAATAATTAGTCAACAAACACCGGTGATGTTTAGTCTTCTTAAAGTACATCTTCCGTGTCATCTAGGGTTATTTTAAAGACTGAATTTGCATGAAGACAAAGTAGAGCTGTCTATGTTCCAAATCCATCAGTAATTACACATTCGGACGTTTCTGCGCAAGGTTAAAACTGAGTGAGTGAGTGAGTGAGTGGAGTGAGTGAGTGAGGGAGTGGGTGGGTGGGTGGGTGGGTGGGTGGGTGAGTGAGTGGTGGTGAGTGAGTGAGTGAGTGAGTGAGTGAGTGGTGGTGGTGAGTGAGTGAGTGAGTGAGTGAGTGAGTGAGTGGAATGAGTGAGTGGGTGGGTGAGTGGGTGAGTGAGTGAATGAGTGAATGAGGGTGAGTGAGTGGGTGAGTGGGTTGGTGCGTACATGCATGCGTGCTTGCGTGCGTGCGTGCGTGCGTGCATGGGTAGGTTGGTGAGTGTGTAAGTGTGTAAGTGAATCAGTGAGTTAGTGAGTCAGTCAGTCAGTCAGTAAGTCCGTGAGTCAGTTGTCACGACAGTGCTTATATCTACTCTCGTGTCAGAAGCCTAACAACAGGGAAATACATTTACAAGTGTATCACTGTTGGCCATTCCAAGCCATTCTGTCAGGTGAAAGGGATTGTTGCTACTATATATAAAATGTGTGTACACAAGTTGCTTGGTTTCACTCTTCCTACATCCCGATGATGTACTATTTCACCCACTTTTCAGTGTAGAGCTGATCATTCCATTATTTCTATGACGTCATTCAACTATCACTTTCTTTTTGTATTTCGTATTAATGTATTTCGACATGAGCGTCGACTTTTTACTTAATTATTTAGTCAAAGTCAAACTCAAACTTTATTTCGCAACATTACGTTTTACATAAGCAAACAAAAAGGATTATTAGGATTATCAATACGTAATCAGACATTTATTTATTATTATTAATGCTATGTAATTGTTTTACATTTACTAAACTATGAATTATTGTTAACCATATGTATGCATTAATTTATCAATATTATTGTTATGGAATTATTTGCCAGATTGATTATTTTTATTATGTATTACTAACAGATAATTTATTGATTTATTTATCCTTCATTTTTTAAATACTTTGTTATTTAACGTAATACTGTATTCATTTAAGTTATTTACAGACACATCTATTGTTAGTATTTATTTTTAAATATGATATAGTATTCTTCTTATTGTATAAAATTATAACTGTTATGTAATTTAATAGTAATATGTTTTAACGCGACATGAACAATAATTATTATGGACGTGGCGCTCTATGAAGCAAAATATATTATTATTATTATTATTATTATTATTATTATTATTATTATCATTATCATTATCATTATCATTATCATTATCATTATCATTATCATTATCATTATTATTAGTTGTCTGTTCTAGACGGTTTTGCGAATCGCTGGCAGGAGCCGCTGAGTTTCAACTGTGAAGACAACGGCTACATCTCTGGTGTGTACAGCGACTTCAACCAGCGGATTGGAGACAGGGTCTTCTCCTTGGAGTGCTGTACCAGCGAATGTAAGACGAGTTTGCTATTTTAAGCAACATATATTTTGTATTTCCCCACGGACAATATATCCGTGTGGAAACCCTCTCTCAGAAGGAGACACTTCTTAGAGACGAGGTCAATACTACCTCTGATAACTGCAGACATATCTTACCCTTTCTACATAGTTTCACTGCGAAATTATTTTCCCATCAATAAACCTCAAAGACAACGGACTTCCATCACTTGACTATTGCTCTACATGTATCTCTCTGCTATGAAAGTGATGTCCATGAGTCGGTCTTTGTGTCTCTCAGCTTCAAATGTCTCTTGATGGTATCCTTGAACCGGAGACGAGGGCGCCCTATCTTTCTGTGACCAGAAGACAGTTGAGAGTAGAGAATCTGCTTAGGTAGCCTGTCTGATGACATACTCATGAGGTTTCCAGTCCACCGGAGCTTCTTTCTGATCAGAAGATCTTCCATAGATGGCAGCCCTGCCCTTTCGAGTATATCCATGTTTGTCACTTTGTCCATCTAGGTTATCCTCATGATCGAACGCTGATGTCGCATCATGAAGGCATGCAGCTTTTTCACCTGTCGTCTGTACACTGTCCAGGCCTCGGCTCCGTATAGGAAAGTGGACAGCACGATTGCACGGTATATCTTGCCTTTAACCCGCTTGGACACATGGTGGTTGTTCCAGAATATCTGGCGTAGTCGTCCGAAAGATGCACTAGCCTTGGCCATCATCCTCTGTATTTCATCGTCAATGCATCCATTACTTGATATAGTGCTTCCGAGGTAGGTGAATTCCAGAGCAGAGTTCAGCTTGTTTCCATCAACCATGTTATCATCCTCTCGGGTTCTTGTAGAGTTGGGTTGATACAGCACCTCGGTCTTCTCGATGTTAATCTTCAGGCCGAACTTCTTTGACGCATCGGAGAAAGCATCCACTATTTTCTGCCTCTCTCCAGCAGAGTGGGCAACCAGTGCACTGTCATCTGAGAATAGCAGCTCTCTCATTAATATCCGAGTAGTCTTGGTCTTCACTCTGAAGTGTGCGACATTGAACAGGTCAGCGTTCTCTCTGGACTGTATGTAGACGCCATCCCCCATGTCTCGGTAAGCCTCGTCGAGCATTGCTGATAGGAAGATGGAGACCTAGCTTGACCCCATTTGTAACACTGAACGATTCCGAGACTTCCCCTCCAACACTAACATACATACATACATACACATATACATATATACATACATACATATATACATACATACATATACACACATACATATATACATACATATATACGTACATACATACATACATACATACATACATACATACATACATACATACATACGTACATTCATACATACATACATACATACATACATACATACATACATATATGTATTGCGGACATACATGCATATCTATAAACAAAATGCTTACATGTACACTCATGCATACACATGCACTCACACACACGCACTCGCACATACACGCACATACACTGTCTTAGGTGTAGTTCGTATACTGTAGTTTTCATATATAGTGACACAAAACCGTCAACTACATGTAAGTATTATGTTAATGTCCTTCCAACATAATGTATTTTCGTCCGTGTACAGATATACAACTGGAGTCGTGCATCGACACTGACTGGGCGAACAGTTTTGGCGGGTTACTTGAATTCCGTGTACCCCCGAACAAGCTGCTACATGGCCTATACAGCTACTACAGCGAGGAGAAACGGTAGGCCACAATTCACACATGTCTCGCTACTGTGCTATATAATTGTTAACACATTCTCTCTTTCTCTCGCTACTGCGTTATATAATTGTTAACACATTCTCTCTTTCTCTCGCTACTGCGTTATATAATTGTTAACACATTCTCTCTTTCTCTCGCTACTGTGCTATATAATTGTTAACACATTCTCTCTTTCTCTCGCTACTGCGTTATATAATTGTTAACACATTCTCTCTTTCTCTCGGTACTGCGTCATATAATTGTTAACACATTCTCTCTTTCTCTCGCTACTGCGTTATATAATTGTTAACACATTCTCTCTTTCTCTCGCTACTGTGCTATATAATTGTTAACACATTCTCTCTTTCTCTCGCTACTGCGTTATATAATTGTTAACACATTTTCTCTTTCTCTCGCTACTGCGTCATATAATTGTTAACACATTCTCTCTTTCTCTCGCTACTGCGTCATATAATTGTTAACACATTCTCTCTTTCTCTCGCTATTGTGCTATATAATTGTTAACACATTCTCTGTTTCTCTCGCTACTGTGCTATATAATTGTTAACACATTCTCTCTTTCTCTCGCTATTGTGCTATATAATTGTTAACACACTCTCTCTTGCTCTCGCTACTGCGTTATATAATTGTTAACACATTCTCTCTTTCTCTCGGTACTGTGCTATATAATTGTTAACACATTCTCTCTTTCTATCGCCACTGCGTTATATAATTGTTAACACATTCTCTCTTTCTCTCGGTACTGTGCTATATAATTGTTAACACATTCTCTCTTTCTATCGCTACTGCGTTATATAATTGTTAACACATTCTCTCTTTCTCTCGGTACTGTGCTATATAATTGTTAACACATTCTCTCTTTCTATCGCTACTGCGTTATATAATTGTTAACACATTCTCTCTTTCTCTCGCTATTGTGCTATATAATTGTTAGCACAGTCTCTCTTTCTCTCGCTACTGTGCTATATAATTGTTAACACAGTCTCTCTTTCTCTCGCTACTGCGTTATATAATTGTTAACACATTCTCTCTTTCTCTCGCTACTGTGCTATATAATTGTTAACACATTCTCTCTTTCTCTCGCTACTGCGTTATATAATTGTTAACACATTCTCTCTTTCTCTCGGTACTGCGTCATATAATTGTTAACACATTCTCTCTTTCTCTCGCTATTGTGCTATATCATTGTTAACACATTATCTCTTTCTCTCGCTACTGTGCTATATAATTGTTAACACATTCTCTCTTTCTCTCGCTACTGCGTTATATAATTGTTAACACAGTCTCTCTTTCTCTCGCTACTGCGTTATATAATTGTTAACACAGTCTCTCTTTCTCTCGCTACTGTGCTATATAATTGTTAACACATTCTCTCTTTCTCTCGCTACTGTGCTATATAATTGTTAACACATTCTCTCTTTCTCTCGCTACTGCGTTATATAATTGTTAACACATTCTCTCTTTCTCTCGCTACTGTGCTATATAATTGTTAACACATTCTCTCTTTCTCTCGCTACTGCGTTATATAATTGTTAACACAGTCTGTCTTTCTCTCGCTATTGTGCTATATAATTGTTAACACATTCTCTCTTTCTATCGCCACTGCGTTATATAATTGTTAACACAGTCTCTCTTGCTCTCGCTACTGCGTTATATAATTGTTAACACATTCTCTCTTTCTCTCGCTACTGCGTTATATAATTGTTAACACAGTCTCTCTTTCTCTCGCTATTGTGCTATATAATTGTTAGCACAGTCTCTCTTTCTCTCGCTAATGTGCTATATAATTGTTAACACAGTCTCTCTTGCTCTCGCTACTGTGCTATATAATTTTGACACAGTCTCTCGTTCTCTTAGTACTGCGGTACATAATTGTTAACACAGTTTCTTTTGCTCTCGCTACTGCGCTATTTTCTATTTAATTGTTAACACAGTCTCCTTTGTTCTCGCTACTACGCTATATACCTTTAATACAGTCTCTCTTGATCTCGCTATTGCGCTATGTAATTTTAACAGTCTCGCTTTCCTCTCGCTACTGCGCTATATATTTTTTAACATAGTTTCTCTTGTTCTCGCTACTACGCTATTTTACTTTAACCCAGTCTCTTGCTCTCGCTACTGCGCTATATTGTGTTACCTTTCATAAGTGATCTTCGTACGAACCAGCTTCGTTTAAAAAAACCGTTCCCTCACAATTTGAGCTATTTGTATTTGCTTCAACGACCATGCGCGGCTTTATTAAAGGTCACGGCGAGCGTGTGAAAGGATCGTAACTCCGCCCGAATCTGACAAGACGATAGTGTCCACGAATGTGTGCTAAAAAGTCCCCTGAATCTTACGGCCTTGTCAACATTACTAATCGGGTAGACCGAAGGACAGATTGAATTGTTACGCAAGGAAGGAGGTGCACACAGGTGTATTAAGACTTTTAATAAATTCAAACACATGTTTTAAAACGTCCATCCCTTCCCAAATCAGTAACATTAACTAGTACCATAACAATAAGATTGTCCAGTTTGCTCATATGCTTATTTCTTTCCATTTTGTTTTGTATGTTGCAACTGCCTAACACCTAAAACCTAATATGTATTTGGTATACATCTGTCATTTGACGGTATGCTAGCATCAGCTCGTACTGGTAATTACGGGTATTATCTGGTATAGGGCCTGCAAGTGGGTCACGATACATGGCGTGACTCCGCGCGACTGGAGCTTATTGGGGACTAAGCGAGACTAATTGGGGACTGGACACAAGAATACTATTCTTACGATGGATGACAGTTATTGCTTCCGACTGATGAATACTAGGAAAATCAGTTAATAAATTTCTTGTGTTATACGTTTCTTATCTTAAATGTCCGATTTAATATTTAGTTTACCACACTATCATAGGCGCATAGCGATTTAAGTAGTGCAGATAATCGACACGATGCTAGGCTGTATGTGTCTTACGGGATTTGCGTTTTACATTACTGTACGTTGTGGTTTCGATAAGCACTTATATCTGACAAGTTGTCTAAATGCACATAATCATAACACATGTCTACGTTTGGCCCAAACAGGTTGTACTGCGCGAAAACTGGCACTCTTCATTATTAGTCAAGATCGCCAAACACAAGTACTTGCCGCTATTGCCATGGCAACCACCATAATAATCGATTAAAATTAATGACTTCCGTGATCATGGTCACCGGCAAAATGTTCCACTGCTTCTGCTTGTAATAATCCTTCGGACAATATAACTGAAATACGCTATTTCGGGACAGTTCGATTATTACGACCAAAACAAAACAAAGTCCTATATGTTAACATGGAATATATGGACCTTCTGCCCCCAACTGCCCCCAGCCTCGTTGTCGCGCGCGTGACTTGCACGCCCTATTGTCTACGGGCCTAGCAGGGTTTATGTGTGACGTCATACAACTTCCTGCCGTTCTTCTCACTTCGGCAGTTACCGTAAGACAGCAATTTAGAGGTTCTCTTTATGTCGACGCTCTTATGCTGTAACGTTTTATATATCGTAATATAAAAGTGTAGACATTATTTATTTTCAAGCTACGCAACACATGTTATCTCAACACCATGTCCTTACAATCCAGGGGTGCACTGCCTTTATTCGCTGTACTGTGAATGTGCCGACTTTAAGAGTCGTTTTGTCACCGAGGCTCTTGAAATCAGTGGTCTGCTTTAGTATGGTCTCTCTAGAACAAACGCCAACATTATACAGAAGTTCTCTTGACAAGAGTATCACTTCTAGAAACCCTTCAATTATCCCTAGAACAAGGCTATGGTTTCATGGCAGCTGCATTCATAGTTACCTAGTGTATATATATATATATATATATATATATATATATATATATATATATATATATATATATATATATATATTGGAATATCAACAACTATTCCGGAAAATGTTCCCGAGAAATTCGGCCACGAGAAGTCCAATACTTATTTTAAAAAAATTATTTCTAACATTTGTTCCTAAATTGAGGCTATACTTTTTATAGTTGATGCCCTGATCGAGGTTAGGGGTGTGTGACTTTCAGCTGCACACTACCCACATAACTATTATTCACGTCGGGTAACATAGACCATCTAAGGGTTTGTCAGGCGAGTCGCTACGTTATCTGTGATTCCGACTGTAACCCACTAGATGCCGGCAATACTTTGGCAGACCTCCAAGACGTGATACGTATGCGTCATGGCCAACGTTTCAGACACGCAGGCGATGCTTTTGTGCTCCTTATTGATAAGGACTAAACATGTTTCTACAGTTTATCTGTGTCATCGAAATTCCATTCATTGAGAAACATGAGATCTTGGCAGCAGATTGAGGTGTCTACTGGCAGGCCTAATGACAGTATCTCTTGTCTACAGCTCCTTGCCCCCAATTTGAGACCCAGTGGCGGTGTTCGGGCATTTTCTTTTTATGTGTATCACTGTGAAAACGGCCGCGTCAGTTCAGAGTCTGTGCTAAAAAATCCAATAATCACAAAATGATTTGGGTAGGATCGATACCATCTACCAATCCCCACCCAAACAAATGGACAGGCGTACACATTGTAGTGTTACATTGACATCATAACCATAATATTTATTGACCCCAAGTAGGTATAGAATTTGTTGAAAGTACATCAATTTCGTTAGTACATTTATACAATACACACATATTATGTCATGTTCACATACTAATGTAAGTATATACGGTAGGCCTACGATACATACACTTGTGGGCACTAATAGTAATTCTTGTGGTACCAAAATGCAAATCAAAACTCAATAATATGTGTGTTTTGTGTAATAAAACTTAGAGACCTAGACTTCAGACGAAATGACAGGTAGTAAAGATAAATATATTGAGAGATATATGCGTCGCTTGGCGGCCGCCCAGTCTGACCCAAATGTACAGGTGGCACCAATGTACAAGGTCAGCTGTTTATTGGTGCCCAATTCCATTTTAGTCGTTGTTCATGTGGTACAACATTATTTTGCAATATAATGGAGCTAATTAGAGTTAACGTTTTTCTCAGTTGGCCCACCTGCCTCCGCCCTATGCATGGAAGACATATGTGTTTGTATACTAAGTTTAGTTGTAAAAGTGACACGTTCAAAATACACGTCTTACTATGGACACAAACAGAGAAAATGTACTCACCATCTTTCTCAGCGTTTGTTTTGCTTCTTGACTTCCCCGAGCTGGTGTCGACGTGAGTTCCGGCGGGGTGTTCATACGCACTGTTAGTCGGATGAGCACATTCGTAGCACAAAATCCCCTCACCTTGACAACGATACACCTGTCTATTATTGTAATTCATTCGAGTACACTCAAGTGCATATTAATTAGTATTTCACTACATTAAATCAATAATTGCGCATTATCCCTTCTGTAGCACTTCTCAAAGCGCTGCTGTGCATTTTATTCCCTGGCGCATCCATTCGTATGAATCGCGTCCAGCGGTTTTATGCCATTCTGCAATTAACACAGACAACAACCATATACTCCTTCACATATGTTGCTCTTTAGTTTCACGCGGTATTTGTGTTTGCAGGGATCGACGTTGGCGCTTCAATATATGCGACATCAAGCCTTACCAGCCCTGACGGACTGAAATGTCTGATTCACAAACTTTACTCGGCTAACCCCACGAATTAATTGTCTGGCCAACATTATATCCGGTAGGCGGCAGCACATCATATCGACTTTGTCAGAGAAACGTTTCCGCTCGTGGGAAAATAAAGTATTATTGTATTGTACCGCAATGCATTTTATTGCACTGACTGTAGTACAGAGAATCGTAACGTATTGTATCGTATCGTATCGTATCGTATCGTATCGTATCGCATCGCATCGCATCGCATCGCATCGCATCGCATCGCATCGCATCGCATCGCATCGCATCGCATCGCATCGCATCGCATCGCATCGCCTCGCCTCGCCTCGCCTCGCCTCGCCTCGCCTCGCCTCGCCTCGCCTCGCCTCGCCGTCGCCGCGCCGCGCCGCGCCGCGCCGCGCCGCGCCGCGCCGCGCCGCGCCGCGCCGCGCCGCGCCGATTTAGATATCTATGATTGCGAAAGACATTAGTACTTGTCACAATATGACTAGGTCAGTGCTAGTAAACATGAATCAGCCACGGAATGTGTAGGCATAGCTGCTTAATCAACTTGCGACGATGTTATCATAGCAAGGTATATTGTTTTAGCAGGATCGTTAGTAGTAGACATATTATTTATTTTAGTCTAAGTGACCTGCTAGAAAATACCATTTTGCAAACAAAACAACGTGCTGTTTACTCAGATACTGCGTAAACAAGTCAAACCCGAGGGATCATATCTCAAAGATATGCGAATTTGCCGCTGATTGTGCAACTGCTGAAATGTGACTAGGTTTAATGTACCGGACAAATCGAAACTGAAACGGGTGTATAACTAAGCCATTTGTCACTTGAATAAGACCGTGACTGGCCCTGTTGGTGGTCCAGTTAATTGAGGTCAGGTTTCAACATATCACGAACCAGTTCCGCGACGCATCTATCTATAAGAGCTCTACAATTCAGAAGCTTGAGTATCATGCTCTCGATCAACTCAGCATGGTGTCGCGCTTACATTTTCCCGGTCGTTATAAACTTTCCGATTGACGTTTCTGCGCATATTTATTATAACGGCTCCCATAATACTGTACTGTACTCTCTAATGATGTCTGCGTTAACACGAGTTAACCATATCTTTTTGTATCGTAGTCTATGTAGGCCTACTGCGTTAACAACACTAACTATAACTAAAATGATTGGCTTTTGCAGTAAAACTATACAATTATATGTATTTTCCATTACGTTTTTATGATAATAATGCTCGTGATAATGCCTTTAATAATAATAATAGTAACACTTCTATAGCGCTTATATCCTTAAATATGTAATTCAACATGAGAAGCGCAAAAACAAAAACATATTTGGCGCAATCATAAACGGGGATAGGCTAAATTCGTCATTGGCGTATGCAATATTTATTTAGGTTTTTTTTCTTTTTACGAAAAGTGGCTATAGTTTTAGAAGATTTAATTATAATATGATGTTGATTCCAGATTATTGGCGCAGCTACAGAGAAAGCAGGTTTGTCAATATTAGGAACACAAATTAATTTGTAAACGGATGAACTAAATGTCCTAGGAATTTTATCCGTAATGAGTGAAATTCGGACGGGGCTTTATCCGGAGAGAATTTATCCGGAAGTGGAATAAGGCGTATGGAATGGGCCCAAAGGGAAGACAGAGATTGTACCATTGCTAGAACGTTCTATGATACAATACGTTCTCCTGACAAGGGTGGCTGGCGCAACGCAGCAGCAGCTATACGGCTGCCGATTAAATCTTGGGCCAATAACGTGCTACATTTCCACACATTTATTATTAATTATTCGCATCATATTACACGTACAATACAGTGTGTGGATAAATCGTCCCAATACGTTCACAATGCACGACTCGTTGTCGTCGTGAGATAGTAGACATGTGTCTGGAGGCACGAACATAACATCACACTAGGTACTGCGAGATTCAAAATCATTTGTCGTCCTGATAGAGTAGACATGCATTTGTCGTCCTGTTAGAGAAGACATGCATTTGTCGCCCTGTTAGAGTAGACATGCATTTGCAAGTAGGAATAATACGTTACACTACAACTTCTTCATTCACAATCACGAGTTCTTGATGGAAGCCGATCTTTGTAGATGTCCACGGCGAGCAGGACATATGTACACATGTCTATGCCGACGAATACTTCCGCTTCACGTTGTATGTTGGCAGACAGGCTTGTGACAGCACAACCGTCAACGCCGTGATGTCGCGTGAAATTATGAACCGTTCCTACAGCCACCTGGCGGCACAGACCGCACACAGAACCACGGTAACCACGGAAACGACGGAGACGCTCTGGAACGAGGCGCCATTGCAGAGATTAGAAGTGCAGACACAGCCTGTCGCCTTGACGCCAAAGAACGTGTCACCCTCGCACTGTTCCTTCTTCGCGCGCTCACCAACACAAAATCGCGTTATGAACTTATCACCTGAAACACAGCAGAGAGATACCTTGAGACCGGTCCGCATCAACATAAACGTATTGCAGTTCAACTTATCACCTGAAACACAGCAGAGAGATACCGTGAGACAGGTTCGCATCATTTATAAACGTACTGCAGTTCAACTTATCACATGAAACACAGCAGAGAGATACCTTGAGACCGGTCCGCATCAACATAAACGTATTGCAGTTCAACTTATCACCTGAAACACAGCAGAGAGATACCGTGAGACAGGTCCGCATCATTTATAAACGTACTGCAGTTCAACTTATCACCTGAAACACAGCAGAGAGATACCTTGAGACCGGTCCGCATCAACATAAACGTATTGCAGTTCAACTTATCACCTGAAATACAGCAGAGAGATTCCGTGAGACAGGTCCGCATCATTTATAAACATACTGCAGTTCAACTTATCACCTGAAACACAGTTGAGAGATACCGTGGGACCGGTCCGCATCATTTATAAACGTACTGCAGTTCAACTTATCACCTGAAACACAGCAGAGAGATACCGTGGGACCGGTCCGCATCAACATAAACGTACTGCAGTTCAGGCATACATTTTTAAACGATATATATACGTATATATAATCTGTGTGGAGAGAAATCCATTTTCTGCAGATCCTTACTATTTGTATTAACGGCTACAAACATGTATGCAAATCAATGTACAAACATATACATCGGATGACACTGCGGGTGACCAATAAAATAAATAGACTGACAAACGTCGCTAGGCGACCGGACTCTCTGACCCAGATGTATAGGTTCAAATGGACCGTTGTATGTTGGAGCTGTTCTTCATAGGTCACGAGGTTCGTGTTACAATACGGTGAACATACACCTGGTTAAAGAAGTAAATGTTAGACACAAGCGTGGTTAATTGAGCTGTTTCTCCTTAATTGGTCTGTCTGCCCCCACCCACTTTCTACAAGTAGAAGACACAACACACTAGGGCAGAATAGTGAATATTAGCTTTAGCTGTAAAATTAATACTGCGTAAGAGTAACGTTAAGTCTACCGATCTAGTGTAGGAGACACACAGAGAAGATGCACTCACCACTTTTCTTGGCATATCCTTTGCCGCACGATTCACCGATGCAGGTGCTCACGTTGTGGCCAACGGGATCCTCACATGCGCTTATAGCCGGGTATTCACACTCGTAACACTTGAGTCCCTCACCTGAAAACGATAAATACGTCATTCAAGTATGTACAGGTACAGTTTGATAATTGTTTCACGTCATTAAATAAAATGATGCAGTCTCCTGTCCCTGATACCGTCCAAAGCGCTGTTTTATCCCTTTCTCATTGACAGACATGTCCAAGTGAACATCGTCTGGGTTTCTTTGGGAAGCGTTAAGCCATTCTGCCAATTAACGCCCAAAACAACAAACATGTATCAATTTACTCAGCCGAATGCACTGGAGCAACGTCGATTGAACGAAATTCTCCGTGATTCGACGCGGCAGTACAAGATTCAAACCCGGGGTCTCTTTATTCCGGATGTTTCAATCTCTGCGCCACCGCGCACCACAGTGGCAAGAGCTTAATTCATTGTTGACATCATTAGCTCAACCAACTTCACATACCAATCACTACGCAATGCACTGATAAATGTACATTTGTCTTGTATTTCAATACAACTTTTAAACTAGAAAATATTATTTGGAATTAAAGTCAACATGTCGACTAAAGAGACACTAGACTATCAAGTTGCTTATTGGTAGCAATAAAAATAGTTCTGAGATGCAAACATGACCCATGATATGCAATCAAAATAACAACATACAGTTTTCCCCATTGAAACATTGAGTTATCCCCAACACAAATGTGTACAACTATCTACCATTTATATAAGCATTGTCTTTGTGGCAGATAATTATATATTGTGGAACTCCTTTTCACGAAATAAGCCCTTAAAATGTCTTCATTGAAAGATAATATTAATCTATAGCGCTATGTCCGATTGCGATTTCTTCTCGGCAAAAACATACAATAAAATAGTATTTAAAGATATATTAATAACATTAACTAATGCAATACAGGCCTAATTATAGGTATTTACCATGTTGGCGCCAATGTAAGACATACAAAGCATATGCAATTAAAAGAAAAATGTAATAAGGCAAAGTGCTAGTTTCCATAAATATATTTATGTATAAAAAATACAGGTAAATAAATTGAAGCTGAACCGATTGAGAATTGTTTAAAAGCTATCATATTGGATTAAGGAAATAAATAAATGCAAGGTTGAATAAGATGAACTGAAGTTGAGCAGATGCGAACATCAAAACAACGTTAAGAGCAATAAAACTAAATGAAGCAAGTGTGAATAACGACCTACCTGGCACTATTGCGACAGCGACGAAGACCAGAAGAACGCTCGCCAGAAACAACTGCATGACGACGGGTTGGTTGAATTGTAATGATCAAGACCACGTGAAATATACAATCGTCTACAATCTATATTCTAGATCGTTTACAAGTAGCAGCAAAGTACGTCCAAACAGTTGCTTGGAAATTCAGACAGTGACATTGGGATTTCATGAAGTCGCTACTTTGGGTGATCACGTGATCAAAAGTAGCCTGGTTCGCCCAATCACCGTCGCGCACGTCAAAAAAGCAAACCGAGCGAATTTGGAAGGTAGGTGGAACTAATATGGGTCTAGTGACCACGTGACACGAGAACAGGGTGTGGCTAAACGTCATGTCACTACCGGACTGTCAATTCACACGCACTAACATGCTTAAACATTATAACGTCGCTTCGTATCTTTGAATATGTCAGAGGTGCGTACCCTGATGCTTGCATGTATTTGTTTTGATGGGTAATACGAGATTTTATAAATATATGGGTAATCTTCCAGTTAACTGTCCTAAGTTATTAGGGCCTTTTCAAAACAGGTTTACCGTCTTTTTTCGATGTGCATATGTTCGTTATGTCATTCTACATCACTTCCGATTCAAAGAACTAAGATTTTCAGAGCATTTTAATGCAGTCGAATCGACGTAAATAAGCCGATGTCACAAGGCGTGGACGGTTAGCTAATCACAGAAGCATCAGGACGGCAAAGGCGATGTCTTGCGATTTGCGGATACATCCCCAAACCTAAGTCTACATTATCAAATTGTGTTCTGTATAATGCGGTCATATATTTTGTTAGTTTAAATTTGATTTTTTGTAATCTATCGATGCCCAATATATTACACAAAGACGTTTTTGCTCCCCATAAAATTATATTGTGTGAGACCCTTGGAAACTGTTTCGTTTACCCGGCCCTAAATTGATGTGATGTTGATAACGCTTATAAATGTGTGTGAATTATTACTGTTGCACGATATCTCAAAGAACAATCATTTAAACCGCATACAATTTCCAGTGTCGTTAGTCATCATTTTCCGAAAAACTCACGTCGGGTTATTTTTGGTAGAGTTTCGACTACCGGGAAACCAAGGCATTGTTACGAAGAACACTGGCAATAGCCGTGTTCTAGGTCACCGACAGGGTGATAAGCACGCGACGGACGGTGTGGTTTACACGGTACAATGCCCTTTCACGCGAGGATTCGCTGTTGACATCATAGGCAAAGGCCGTTAAATGTCGTGCAGTTGTTGGAGAGGGGATTGAGTCAATTTAAGGCAACCTTATGGACAACACACATTTTTTAAATTGATGCCGCTTACGTGTAAATCTGATGCAGTGATTTCAATTACATTGTCGTGATCTCCCTATTAAAATCAGTTTATGATTAATTTAGAGACATGTTTGAGACATGTTTACATTACGCTAAAGAGAACTACAAAATTGATTTCACTTTCACTTTACTTTATTGTCCTTAAAAAGGATATGCATTTTACAACTCACGATCACATCTAAAATATATGGGATGGTCTCAACAAAATGCAAATGAATTGTTCTTGTAGTGGATCTACAATAACAATTCAACCGGGTGACATAAATATGACTCATTTAGCATTCAACATTCTAATGGCCACCGGCACAAAACTCCTGCTATAGCGAGATGTTTGACATTTTATTTCGTATATATTGTGGGGAATATCCAGGAGAACACAAGATGACTAAATAATAATAGTTCTGGAGTATTGTTTGTTTACTGAAAACGTATGTCAAAGATTGAAGTGTTGTAGAGATAGGTTTTTGTTTATAGAAGGTAATCTTATTGATAATGAACTTACATAGCTATTGGAATAATTAATTCAATATGGAAAAAACTCTGTGTGTATTGTTTTGTCAAAAAGCTAGCATTCTGCTGCCAAAATTCCTATGAATAAAAATGCGCTTTTTATTAAACCAACGGACACATTACTTGAATGTATTCTGAACTTGAGAACACTGCTTGTATCTTTCTGAAGACTGATTGCCCGGGAATGTGGATCTGTGTGTACAACTGATTTACGTAACGTGTGGCACGATGTTAGGTGTTATATGCTATGTCTCTATCTACGGCCCTGTAAATGTAAAGTTAACAGGCCAAATTATGTTTTTGTGACGTGTTTCAACCTCTGCTTGTCAACAACAAAGCGTTCATTCAGGTACTTCGCACACACCACATAATTACGCAAAATTGTAATGCTATAATTATATCTATTTGTTCTGAGTTTGCAACAGGTATTGTATGCTACGTTACCCTCAGGCGATCGTGACTCATCCACCTGCAAACGAATAACTATGCAATTTGTCTGCTGAACAAACAGTTACAATAAAACCTGCCTTGGGCGACCTCTGTCCTGAGCGACCACCAATCTTGAACGATCGGTTTCATAGGCACAGGCGTGTCGCATTAGACCCTATGCTACTCAGAAACAAAGGCGTACAGCTTCGGACTATCGACAAAGAGAACCCAGGTTCGAATCCTGTACTGTGGTGTTAAAACCTTTGGCAAGTTTTGTCGCTCTACATTGGTCCAGTTCACTCAGCTGTATAAATGAATGCATGGCTATAGACAGTGGTGGATATGTGTACGAGCAACCTTTCGTACATTAATTGTAGCAAGTGGCTGGATGCTTCCCAGAGAAGTTGAGATGGTATTTGATTGAACAGGTCTGCCGGGGAAGTAAAGTGTAAAAGCGCTTTGAGCAGTCCTAAGGACCGGACATTGAATGTGGCACAGCTCAAGGTGTGTACCCGGATGTTTGCAAAACTTGCTTGTAATGGGTAAAACGTGATTCTGTTCTTGTCTACGTCAGAGTAAAATGGTACTTACAAGCATTATGCTCCGACGGAATAAAAAGAGTGAGCGCCAGAGCGTACATCGAATAGTTCTCATTCATTTTTACCTACTGCTATAGAGACTAATGGGGCGCCAAAATTATATCTAAGAACGTTTCGATCCGAAATAAATTACACAAACTGTTTGCTCTCCAGAACATTATATTGCGTGAGACCCTTCGAAACCTATTCGTTCACCCTGCCCTAAATCTATCTTTGGCATAACATCCGTCAAACTACGCTTTTGCCATCAATGCAGATAACGCTTATTACTGTTGCATGAATACGTTTCTCCACCGTCTCGATCGTCGCCATTGATTCTGCACCATCAAAGCCAACAGAAAACAGATTGACCCATAGAAATAATAACACATGCAGCTACAACATCCCCTCCCGTAGGACACGATACAGACGATGTCATTCTTCCCCCGGACCTTCCCCGAATGGAACAGCCTGCCCCAGAAGATAGCAACCAGGTCTCTGGGCTGTTTCAAGTTTCAAGTCCAGGCTTGCTGCCCACCTGTAATCATGACAACCCCTTTCTACTACCCTGCACGCTCTTTCAATAAATCTCCAAGCTATCTGTACGGCACCCGCCATAAATCAGCATAATCATCAAAACGTTTATGTTGGCTGATTCAGAGAAGAAGATAACGTTTCAAAGAACAAACATTTAAACCGCATACAATTTCCAGTGTCGTTAGTCATCATTTTCCGAAAAACTCACGTCTGGTTATTTTCGGCAGAGTTTCGACTACCGGGAAATTAAGGCATTGTTACGAATGACACTGGCAGTAGCCGAGCTTTGGCTGAGTGCCAAATTGCAGAAAGGCGTGTGAACGCGGGCTGGTTCCGCATGATAGAATTACAATCACCTCAACACCAAGTTCACGGATGAATGTCGCCCACGGCGCCATCTTATAATTAAGGAGCCCCGGCGACGACTTCGCCTTTCCGGATACAAATGTTGCAATGCTATCTGCGTTGCGAATGGTTACTGAATTCAGATTTGTCCCAGTAGGTCAGAATTTTATCAATTGTCGCATCATGAATTATAGATTCTCGCACCATTTGCGAACGGCGGGCTGGTCGTAGTAGGTTACCTTTTTAATATCGATTTACGCACAAGTTTTCCCGTACCGTGCTATAATTGCAGGGTATATCTATGGCAGTAGACGTCATTTTTACAGAAAAGACGATGCGCGAAGTATTGAGGGCTGAGTAGGCAGACCAGGTATGTTGACTCGTGTGCGGGCAACGGTGACAACCCGGTCGCTGGCCTCATTAGCTGGTGGCGCGCCCGATCCGCTCGCCGGGCGCCGGGCTTTTAACCCTTTAGACCTCAGCCGTTTTTTGTGTAAAGCCCCTGATTCCTCAGAAAAGTAGGTCAGATTCCGAAAAATGACAGGGGTGTCCGTTTTTGGGGAGTAGGTCTTTTCTTATTGAATTTCCATCATTGCAAGTAAATATTATTTTAAAAGCCATATAATTATCTTCACATTGGATGTAGATATGCTTAATCATTAACCCATTAGACCCCACGCGTCCAAAAGCGCCCGGGTGTCTCCTCCCCAGAGCGCCCGAAAGCGTCCGGCGGAGATAAAGCCTCTAACGGTGGCCCCATCTTGCGGATACTTAAGAGACTAATTCCCACTGATTCTTTGATATCTCAGCTATGAATCCTGGGTAATTTTGACATGGGTTTGCATTGAAATTTTTTGAGTTTTTCGTGATTGAAGTTCATCATCTGTGGACCTTCAAAAATGGCGGCGCCTTGGATATCGTATCTGGTTACTACTGATTAAGTTTGTGCTTATATATCGTTGGATTGGACACTTCTGGCATTGAACTGAAGGTAAGTTTACATTACGTACGAAATACAACTGAATGAGCGATAAAATGAATGATCGGAGCTTTGTTTATGTTTCGTTGTCCAGGTTGGGTGACCAGTAGTCGGGTTTTCAGCACCGAAACTGTTGATTATGTGTTTATAAATGAAAATTAGGTGTTTTATTATAACAAATCATTAGGTAACATTGCCAATTTTCCTAATGGTTGACATTTCGTTGTTTCAGGTGTCAAAATACCAGTGATCACAATGTCAACATACACATTGGCATGACACAGAAGTCGCATATAGGATGATGACAACCAAGATAGAAGTCTTGCAAAGCTGTGTTTCCTGTCCATATCCAGACAAAATGAACTGATTTACATAGTACCATATCTAAACAAGACAGAGCATGTGTAAATAGAACAATATAATACATTTTATGTGAATAAAACATGATATATTCTACTGTATTGTTGTCCAGAATAGTAATGTTCTATGTTTGTCACCTATATATAACAACATATGTTTTACCAACATACACCAAAGTTACACCAATTTAAAGATAATTAAATGAACATTAAAATAAACACAACTTGCAATTATAGAAAATCAGTAGTTTTGAAGATACAGCTTAAAATCTGCAAGCACCCCAAATTGGTGAAATCAGTGGCTGCAGCTTGGGGAATAGGAGCACTAGTCAATTTAACCGGCTGGGGTCTAATGGGTTAATTTAAAAAGTTGACCATAATGCAACAGATGTGCCAGTATATCAATATTTTACTATAACATGACATATTACGTGACGTACCTTTTAACGCTTCATTTCTTACTGCTACAAGTTGTATGTATTTGAAAGACAGTGTAATTACCTACACATTGGTACCAATATTATTATGATACCTTAGATATTAATGTCGCATATACTCGAATATAGTGGAAGCATACTCGACAACATGAGAAGCTATTGCCCAGTCATAGTACAGCGGCCAAGTGTTTCCGTTGCCACCCCGGGCAGCCCCGGTCGAAACACCAGCAAGTAAACAACAGATCAGTCCCACAGGTTACACCACTTACAAATACCTCAATAATTATAATACAATTATGTCAATCATTGTATTATGTCCTAGTTGAGCATATTGACTTTGTGCATGAATAGTGGACACCGAGTATAAGGGGCTCGTCTCATACACGTATGTGTTTACAAAATGAGCTTGACTGACCAACTTCCCCGACAACAACAACGATCTTCGAAATGAAACATCGACTAAAGTCACATATTCAAAGCGTGAAACGGCTTGAATAGCAAACAGTTTGGCAGACTTCTTCTGCAGGCAAATGATTCGGACCAGCCGACGGGCTCATGACACAGTTAACTTTCCCATTGGCCACCATGTTAGCGTTTTGTAGGATTATAAGGAAACTAGACGCAGGAAAATTCTAAAAATTATTGCCTGTTGTTATCATCATCTCAATGACATGCTGGTCAAGTGTAGTCAAATTCCAATATTTCGTTCTCTCGTAAAGTGCCGCTATGTATGACACCCGTCACTATTTACAAATGAATGCAGGCAGTAATACAACAGAGGTGTCAACAAGCCAAATTACTGCCAGGTACCCATCCGCTTAATAAAATCAGCTAAAAATTCACCATTTCACTGTCAACAGCTTCCACAATCACACCTGGAAATCAGACTGCTCAAATGCACTTATGTCACAGCAGGTGAATGTTGAAAAAAATCAAAATCAAAAAATATATGGGACTATGTGTCATCAGGAAGTCTAACTGTGTCATGAGCCCCGACGCCATTTTGCTAACACAAAAAGGGCCACTTTGAAAAATTGCATCAAACTCCGTAAACTTGAATAGCACCGGTAGCCATAAATACCCACAATGCATTGCCGATATGTTAACCCTTCAAGTTGCCCCTCGTATCTACCTGGGGAATCGCATGACTTTGAAATGTTAGCCTGTAGGCGGCCTTATATTGGTTTCGGGTAAATATGATGGTTGGTTCACGGTCTGATTGTAAGGCAGACCATTAAGTGAGGGTAAACGTTTATAAATTACTTTTGAAAAATTGATAAAATGTGAATCGACGCAGACCGACCAGATATTTTAATACTATGATCTACTTACATTAATGCTTACAAAGTTTCGTTTGCGTGAATGGAGAAATTGAGGCAAGATTAAACTTATTTTTTCTGTGGCCGGACACCTTCTGATATGACAGACAGCACTCAAAACCTTACAAAATATTGATAAATGGCATGCAGAGATTGTTTTGTATTCCCTGTAGCCGCGGCGCTATTACAAACTCGATTACTATGCCTAACTGTATTCATCTTAACGACATCAACAACAATGGAACAAGTATCACACTTTGAATGCCGACAACACCACTGGTCGCACACTTTGCAGGACCGTTTGATCGTTGATTTAGGGCACAGAGCACTGTTGATTTTCCCATTGGCGACCATGTTAACGTTTTGTCAGATTATAAGGAAACTGGACCTGAGAATTATATTTTATTTTAACACAATCACTGCAGTCATGTCACTCATGTGCTGATTAAATTTCGTCAAAAAAGCATATATCAGGCTCTCTTAAAATGCATGCATGTGTACTTCCCCTCAATATTGACCAAACTGAGCACGCTTTTCTGCATTCGCAGGGTCATGTAAGAAAAAATGCCTAAAAATCGCTACGCCAACTACACTCTGCCTAACATGCGTCATTGCACTGCAGATTCATCATAGCACTGAACCTACTAGTATGTCTGTCCTATTGTACTCATTTCACATAAAAGAATTTTTCAAAATCTCAAATGACACAATTATTAAGGTACTAAATTCGTATGGGTCAGACCAGGAAGTCTAAATGTGCTCTGACCCCTTTACCGGACAAGATTGCGAAGTCCGCCGGTTGTCCAGTCGAGGGTGTGTGAAGGACATAAATCGAAAACAACAATCCCAAGCTACTCCTTCCTCGTTCTCAAACACAACAGCAGCAGCTATTTCGGAATCCGATGACTGCTGCAGAAATTTGGTTTACGCGATACGCAGTGCCACGCTATCCGCGCGCTGCCACGGTCTAATGAAGTGTTTCATTTGCATTATATTTGTTTGTATCCCAACGCCTGTTTGTTGCACACAACGTATTTTAGTAACATACTTATACAGGATATTGTCACGGTCTTCCCCAGTATTATTATTAATTTATTCAGCCTCCGTTGCCGGAGAAGAAACATTACATACATATTCATACGTACATTCACATATAAAAGTCACACGGTGAAGAATAAAAACCTGATAAAATAGGATAAATAGCAACAATACATACAGTGGCATGCATGATATAATATATATAACTCAGTGTATATTGTGTGTATCAGTTAAAATAAAGAGACGCGTAATATATTAGAGTGTAGTGGTTAACAGATGAACTAAAATATGTTCATGTGAATATGGCTTGGTAAAATTATCAGTAAATAAAAGGTGTCTAATCGAGTCAACAAGACCATCATTGTTTGTCACACTAGTTTTGGGTACATGTTGAGAATTAAAGGCTCGTTTAGTTGGTGACTCGCCCATAGATACCACCCTATCCAGCAGGGTTCCAGGTACCGTGTTACCATAAAATATAAAACGAGACAATAAGTGCTGCATCAGTCGACGCGCTGGACTTTCAACTTTAAATATTTTATTATATAATGTGCATATAATTTTGAAGCTCAATGCCATCTAGATGTACAATTGGCGTAAAAGGGAGAACATTAATGATGACCATACACTGAACACCTGCTTATCAAGAGGGGAATAACTTATGAAAATGTGGCGACTCTAGTCAACGAAGACTGCAGCAGGTTACCGTATGTTTGAGCCAGGTAATTCCTCTAGCTTTTGAGAGTTATGGAGCTATTTCCAGCTGTGTACATACATGAAACGTGCACAAAACTCGCACAGTGTATAGGCGCACCCAGAATCTTTCTGTCCGAGAGAAGTTTCTCAACGGGATGTCCAAGTAATCAATGGGTTTGTTGTGGAATGTTTACTGTTTTTGTTATCCAAAACGACACTGTAAATATTAATGGGGTAAAGGGGCAGTTTTCATGAAGACAAATATAATAATAATAATATGAAAATGTATGTAGCACGTGGAAAACTTTAAATGAAATCCTGTCTAGATATATAGCTAATAAATAATTTCCTAAATATGTTAAGGACTCTGATTCCATTGTGACAGATAAATCAGAAATCGTTAATTAATTCAATGCATTTTATTAATATGGGTAATAATCTGGCAAAGAGTATGACATATAAAGGCACTCACTTGTGGACTTACATATTATCTACATAAAATAGTAGAGAGTAATGTCGCATTTAATTACGTTGAAGAAAATATCATATAGAATACAACAATTAATTTTCCAAACAAAAGTAGCTGTGGATTGTTAACAAATTCTTGAATCAGCACTAACCAAATATTTAACTTTATTAACAAATCAAGTGCTAACCACAGAAATATTCCCGATAAACTAAAAATTGGAAAGGTAATTCAAGTCTATATGGGGGAGGCAGACAGTCAGAACAGTTAGGATGCTTCACCCACGGTCAGCCATGACCGAAGGAGCCAACTAACTAATTACATAGTCATCTATAAAACAATATAATATATGTTACGTATACACAAATAAAATACACATTAGTGATATAAGTGTGACTATGAAACCTTGTACAAAAATATAAATAAATAAAGTGAGACTAAGTTAGCAAAAAGTGTAAACCAAACAATTTAAATAAAATGTATAATTTAAACAAATTAATTCCTATAATAACATGTTATTAAATATATAATTATTTAAAATCATATAGTAGTAAACACCCAAAAACTAGATTAGACATTAAATTCATATGAATATTGAATGTTCGGGGATGATTTAAATATGTTCCGACACCCCGTCATATGTTAGTGTTCATCACACGTCCGTAAATTATACATTAAAAGCTAATTTCAAATAGTGTCTTGAGACGTGCTTTAAAAGTGTCCATTGACGCGATCAGCCGCAATTAATTCGGCAACGCATTCCACAGAAATGGTCCGGTTCGAGAACAGAATTGGCGGCCATAGCGCACAAAGCTGTATTGTGACACAGTCGGGAGAGAACAGTCTAATAGTGTCTAACCCACAGGTGAACATCAAAGCCAGGTCCTCTCGACTGACATTCCAGCATGCTGTGTGCCTCTATTACCACGTGACGTGTGATCCATGAGTACGCGCCTGTCATTCTGCCCATTGTAGTTACTCACGCCTTTCAAATTCGCTTGATCTGCAGTTAGTGACATAAACAACGGCTTGCGACAGGTTGAGTCATTGGACCCACCCACGTATTTTTCAGCATAAATAACGATTGTATACAAGTTATGTACAATTTAAATAAGTGGCCCAATGTGGAGTAGCTAGGCCAATTTTTCTTCTTCTGTTGAGAGGGTGAATACGATAGGAAAAGCGCGACAGATTAGTATTATAGAGTGCTCGTTTAGCAGTCCTGGTGATCTGAGTTCGATACCCGCACTCGGACCGTAATTGTATCGTACGTGCTGATTACATGTTTTGGCGTGTTTGTGTGTGTGTGTGTGTGTGTGTGTGTGTGTGTGTGTGTGTGTGTGTGGTGCTGTGCGTGTGTGCGTGCGTGCGTGCGTGCGTGCGTGCGTGCGTGTGTTATTAACTTACATATCTTAGACATATCGTTTTTATCTTGCATAGTATATAAACATACTGTATTTTTTTGTTTTAGTATCTATGAGTAATTTTAATGAAGAACAAGAGGAAGAATTTTTTATTCGACCAGTACTTCAAACAATACACATATACAATACATGCATGTCAAACAATTCAGAACAATACAAATAAAAAAATCACAGCAAACATGGTATTAGGGTATATAATTGATAATACAATGTAGGGTCTGAAGACTCCTCTAAGACCGTGATAGTCGCTATCGAGGAGCCACCTTTTACGGGACTTCATATACAAAATCATTACATAATCTAAAACAAATTCTTCCAAATATGTCAACAACTTTTATCTAAAATAATCATAAACTGATTTTACAGGGAGATCACGACAATGTAATTTAAATCACTGCGTCATATTTACACGTAAGCTGCATCAATTTCATAAATGTTGGTTGTCCGTCTGGTTGTCTTAAATTGACTCGATCCCCACCCCAACAACAACTGCACGACACTGCATCGCAAGTACACCAAACGGCCTTGACGATGTCGACATCGCTTCGTTGCTTGAGACGGTCTTACCAGTACGGGTGCCCTAAATTGCCCACTCACCCATCAATCATTGCAAGCCAATGCATCGCGTACATTTAATAGCCTTTTCCTTCGATGTCAACATCGCGTCGTCTCTTGCAACGTCATTGTACCGTGTAAGCCACACAGTCTGTCGCGTGCAACGTACGTAGGCCTTATCACCTCGACTCGACGGCGTTAAAATGCTCTAAAACAAACAAACATCTAACTTGTTTGTACCGGAAGTGATGTAGAATGACATTCCGAACATATGCACATCGAAAAAAGGCGTTAAATCTGTTTTGAAAAGGCCCTAATAATTTAGGTCGGTTAACTGTAGGCCTATTACCCACCACAAATAACTACATGCAAGCATCCGGTTACTCACCTCTGACATATTCAAAGTTTAAGCATGTTAGGACCGTTTAGCCACACCCTGTTCTCGTGTCACGTGATCACTAGACCCATATTAGTTCCACCTACCTACAAAATGTTGCCCGATTTGCATTTTTTGACGTGACGTGATTTCTGCGACGGTGATTGGGCGAACCAGGCAACTTTTGATCACGTGATCACCCAAAGTAGCGACCCCATAAAACCCAAATGTCACTGTCTGAATCTACAAGCAACTGTTTGGACGTACTTTGCTGCTACTTGTGGACGATTTAGAATATAGATTGTAGACGATTGTATATTTCACGTGGTCTTGATCATTACAATTCAACCAACCCGTCGTCATGCAGTTGTTTCTTGCGAGCGTTCTTCTGGTCTTCGTCGCTGTCGCAATAGTGCCAGGTAGGTCGTTATTCACACTTACTTCATTTAGTTTTATTGCTCTTAACGTTGTTTTGATGTTCGCATCTGCTCAACTTCAGTTCATCTTATACAACCTTGCATTTATTTATTTCCTCAATCCAATAGGATAGCTTTTCAGCCATTCTCAATCGGTTCAGCTTCAATTTGTTTACCTTTATTTTTCTAAACATAAATATATTTATGGAAACTAGCACTTCGCCTTATTACTTTTTTCTTTTCAGTTGCGTATATATGTCTTACATTGATGCCAAGAAGATCAACACCTATAATTAGCCATAGCCATGTATTTTATCAGTTAAGTTTATTAATATATTTTTAATAATATGTTATTGTATGTTATGCCGAGAAGAAATCGTCATTGGACATAACGCTACAGATTAATATTATCGTTCAAATAGACCTTTTTAAGTGGTTATTTCGCGAAAAGGAGTTCCACAATATGTAACTATCTGCCACAAAAACAAAGCTTATATAACTGGTAGATAGTTGTACGATAACAAAGGACACATTTGTGTTTGGGATGATTCAATGTCTCAATGGGGATTGCATATCGTGGGCCATGTTTGCATCTCAGAACTATTTTTATTGCTACTAATATGCAACATGACAGTCCCGTGTTTCTTTAGTCGACATGTTGGTTTTAATTACAAATCATACTTTCTATTTTAAAAGTTGTATTGAAATACAAGACATTTTAGACAATTGTACATTTATCAGTGCATTGCGTAGTGATTGGTATTGTATTGGCAGTTGCTTTTATTATTGATTTGTTTCAACAATGGACAATGTGAAGTTGGTTGAGCTAATGATGTCAACAAAGAATTAAGCTCTTGCCACTGTGGTGCACGATGGCGCAGTGATTGATACGTGTGGAATCGAGAGAACCCAGGGTCGAATCCTGGGCTGCCGCGTCGAACTCTGAACAATTTCGTTCACCCGACGTTGCTCCAGTGCATTCGGCTGAGTAAATTGGTAGCTGTTTGTTGTCTTTGTGCATTCATTGGAAGAATGGCTAAACGTTTCCCAGAGAAGCCCTGGCGATGTTCGCTTGAACATGTCTGTCAGTGAGAAAGGGGTGAAATAGCGCTTTGAACGGTATCAGGGATTGGAGACTGCATCATTTTATTTAATGACGTGAAACAATAATCAAACTGCACCTGTACATACTTGAGTGGTGTATTTATCGTTTTCAGGTGAGGGACTCAAGTGTTACGAGTGTCAATACCCGGCTACAAGCGCATGTGAGGATCCCGTTGGCCATAACGTGAACACCTGCATCGGTGAATCGTGCGGCAAAGCATACGCCAAGAAAAGTGGTGAGTGCATCTGCTCTGTGTGTCTCCTACACTAGATCGGTAGACTTAGCGTACTTTTACGTAGTAACTAAAGCTAATATTCACTGTTCTGCCATAGTTTGCCGTGTCTTCTACGTGTAGACAGTGGGTGGGATCAGATAGCCCACTTATGGAGAAATAGCTCATTTAACCACGCTTGTGTCTTACTTCTTTAACCAGGTGTATGTTCATCGTATTGTAACACGAACCTCGTGACCTATGAAGAACAGCTCCAACAATACAACGGCCCATTTGAACCTATACATCGGGGTCAGAGGGGCCGGTCGCCTTAGCGACGCTTGTCTGCATGTCTATTATTTATTGGTCACCCGCAGTGCCGTCCGATGAATACGTCTGTACATTAGTTTACATAAATGTCTGTAGCCGTAAATACAAATAGTAAGCATCTGCATAACACGGATCTCTCTCCTTGCAATAGTAACTGGAATATGATATATATATATATATATATATATATATATATATATATATATATAATATATATATATATATATAACATAACATAACATAACATAACATAACATAACATAACATAACATAACATAACATAACATAACATAACATAACATAATATAATATAATATAATATAATATATATAATATATAATAATATATATATAATATATATATATATATATATATATATATATATATATATATATATATATATATATATATATATATATATATATATATATAACGTTTACGAAATGTATGCCTCTACTGCAGTACGTTTCTCATGGTATCTCTTGCTGTGTTTCAGGTAACAAGTTCATAAAGCGATTTTGTGTTGATAAGCGCGCGGAGAAGGACCAATGCAAGAGTGACACAGTCTTTGGTGTCAAGGCGACAGGCTGTGTCTGCACTTCTAATCTCTGCAATGGCGCCTCGTTCCAGAGCGTCTCCGTCGTTTCCGTGGTTACCCTGGTTCTGTGTGCGGCCTGTGCCGCCAGGTGGCTGTAGGAACGGTTCATAATTTCACGCGACATCATGGCGTTGACGGGTGCGCTGTAACAAGTCTGTCTGCCAACAACGTGAAGCGGAAGTATTCGTCGGCACAGACATGTATACATATGTCCTGCTCGCTGTGGACATCTGCAAAGATCGGCTTCCAACAATAAGTCGTGACTGTGAATGCGTATTATTCCTACTTGCAAATGCATGTCTACTTTAACAGGACGACAAATGCATGTGTACTCTAACAGGACGACAAATGCATGTCCACTCTAACAGGACGACAGATGCTAAGTAACGAGTCAATGTATTGTGAATGTATTCAGAATTGTTATCCACACACCATATATTTGATGTGAATAATTAATAATAAATGTGTGAAAATGTTGCACATTCTTGGCCCAAAATCTAATTGGCAACCATATAGCTGCTGCTGCGTTGCGCCAGCCACCCTCAAGAGAAAGTATTGTATCACAGAACGTTCTGGCAATGGTAAAATCACTGTCTTCCCTTTCGGTCCATTCCATAGGCCTTATTCCACTCTCCGGATAAAACTCTCTCCGGATTTCTCTCATTACGGATTAAAAAAACCTGTATATCACCTGTTGCAACAGTTGAAAAATTCATATGTAAATCTCCATCAAATAACTGTCAGTAATGTATGTCTGCAGATGCAAATGTGACACACAATATACACCCATAACTCACCAGTCTATATTAGTTAAACTGGTAGATAATAATAACTGTATATGTCACTATTAAAACAATAATAGCAGTGGAATCAACAACAACAATGCAAATAATAATAACAATAATGGTAATAATAAAAAGGTAACTTCTATTGTGCCTAAACCCTTGGAATCCAAGCACAGATGCACATCAAAATATGGTTGTCCAGTCTCTCAATCGATAAGCAATAATTCAGTTGTCAACAGATGGTCTGATACACCAAGGAACTCTAGAGGACAAGAGAGGAGAGACGCTTTTGCGGCGATGTTTTGAGAAGCTTAATGTTTGCGTTTGTATGTTTTGGAAACAAAATGTCACTTCTGCAGTTGTGATCGACTTTGGGAAATGCATCTTTAACTCACTTATGTATGAACATACACGGGAAGGTATCTATGCGTATTGTCACATACCATCGTTTCCCTCACCTTTGAGCAGAGCAAATCAGTGCAAGGAATGTTTAAAATGTTGGTTGCCTTTGAGCACATGTATCATTACGGTGGCATCTAAACTTCTCTGTCGGACAAAAACCACTTGTATAACCGTTTAGTGGAATTTCGAACTGTATAAACACAGGCGGGTGGGCTATCATACGGAGAACAAAAGCATCGCCTGCGGTCAGAGAATATAAACTTTGGCTCAAGCCTGTCGCGTCTTGGCGAACTGCCAGATGTGCACGATGGCATCTGATGCGATCTGGTACCGTCCCAGTCATGTATAACGAAACTGTTCAGCGATCAAACAAGCACTTGTCTGTTACCTGACGTGCTTGAGCCGAAGTGAAAGGGTGACTAACACACGCTGACAACCGGTGTGCCTGCACCTACATGCACGGTTGTCCCGCAGCTTTAGAACCATATATTGAGGTGACATGTGCTGTGAATACGCTTCGAAATGGTGGTATGTACATCTTGTATCCTGCATATGAACGTATAGCATAATGAACCTACAAAATTGTCACCTTACGAAAACGGCCGAGTGATTGAGAATGTGGTCGTGATCACCGTGGAGGCTCTGGGCCAACCAATATGTCCCGTGTGACGTCACGTAGTCTACTGCCGCCGTAATATGGATGATAGCCAACACGAAACACGTCATCATCGTCATCATCATCATCGTCATCATATCATCATCGTCATCATATCATCATTGTCGTCATTGAAATCATCATTGCAATCCGCATATTCTGTTGAATGTTTTCCTTGCAAACCATACTGATGACCAAAAACAAGCTTTGAGTATTTTAAGTAAGACGATAATTGTTCACAAATAAAAAAAATCAAAGAACTTTGGAAATAGCTGATAGAAGTGATATGGGACTATTACTACTGTATACTGTTGGCCCACCTTTTTATAGACTGCTGGTTCAAGAATTGTTTAGCAATTTAGTGGAGAGACCATCATACCCACAACTATTTTGTTTCTAAAATTAATTATTGTATTCTGCATGATATATTCTTCAACGTATTTAAATGCGACATTACTCTCTACTATTTGATGTAGATAATATGTGAGTACACGAGTGAGTGCCTTTACATTTAATATTATTTACCAGATTACTACCTATATTAATTCAAATAATTGAATTAAGTAACAATTCCTGTCACAATGGAATCAGAGTCCTTAACACATTTAGGAAATGATTTGTTAGCTATATGTTTAGACGGGATTTCATTTATAGTTTTCCACGTTTTTTTACTGATCTAGTATACTTTTTCTGTTAGTATTTGTGCCTTGTTTTAATGATCGAACATGTAAAGCGCCTTTGCGAAATATAGGCTGAAACGGGCGCTATATACATTTTCATTATTATTATATATTGTCTTCATGAAACCTGCCCCTTTACACCCTTACTATTTAGAGTGCCCTTTTGGACAAAACCCCCAGTAAACATTCCACAACAAACGCCCTAGTTATGTCAACGACATTGTTTACTTGGGCATCCCATTGAGAAACTTCTCTCGGACAGAAAGATTCCCGTTAATGGGTGCGCCTATTGACTGTGCGAGTTTTATGTATGCTTTATGTATGTACAGAGCTGGAAATAGCTCCATAACTGTCATTTCCTGCCCGAAACACCCGGTAGCCGGCTGCGGTCTTCGTTGAGTGAAGAGTCAACACACTTTTATAACATTGAAAATGGTCATGATGACACAAATCTTGTCCGTGCATATGAATAACTTTAGTAGTACTATTATATACATTCATATATATATATATATATATATATATATATATATATATATATATATATATATATATAATATATATATATATATATATATAAAATATTATATATATATATATATATATATATATATGTATGCAACAATATTAATATATTAATAATAATATATATATATATATATATATATATATATATATAATATATACATGTATATACAAAATAATATATATATATATATATATATATATATATATATATATATATATATATTAATATTATTGCATACGTTGTAACTGAAGGTTGAGATAATTAATGAGCTAACGATCTGCGTGTGGAGCCACTGCCCCAAGCAGGTCACATTCATTTCACACTTCTTAGAAGTAGATTAATAGCTCCCTTGTTGATCCTCCACACACCTTGTTTAAGGATATTCAAACCGTCCATCTCGTCGTCGTCGATGAACACAGTGGCATGGATCAGCACACAGGTGAAGAACAGGTTGAATAAGACAGGAGCTGCCGTCGGCTACCCTCACCTGGTTCTGCTGGCCTGTCGAAGCCGTTGCCCGAGGTGTGGCCGCTGTTGCACGCAAACAGCTTCTATGACCCACATGTGAGAGCTAAGTGTCAGGTGGGGACCAAAGTGTGGGACTACTCCTGTCCCCCCCCCCACCATCAGAGGTGCTACCCCTCCCTGAGCACCGCACCCAACGAAGACTGCACTGTTGACATCATGGATTCCGATGGTCAACCAACCAACCAACCAACCAACCAACCAACCAACCAACCAACCAACCAACCAACCAACCAACCAACCAACCAACCAACCAACCAACCAACCAACCAACCAACCAACCAACCAACCAACCGATACCGCATGAATCGTAATTGTCTTTGGACTATTTAACACTAAGCAGAATGTGTGTCTTGACAATTATGTACGTTGTCTCATTCTGGTAAACAGCAAGAAATTCAGCGAAAAGAAGTTCAATATTAAACCGTCAGTCGGTCGAATGAACGAGGGTATACTATATAGCCTGATCCAACTATCAGCCGTCGTCACAGTTGTTGTTGATTTCAATAAGAGCAGACCAGGGGCCAAATTCATGAAGCTTATATACGACGTCGTAGCGGGCGATAACTCGTCGTAAGCCCAAAACGTCGTAACGTTACGCTAGTTGCGTTCCACGAGTCTGCTCCATAGTTGCACTTAGCTGCGTCTTGAAATCAGAAGGCGTAAGTTTACGTTAGTTGAAATATTTACGGGATGCTCCCAATGTTCGTTGATGCTCCCGACACGCCCACTCTCAACGTAATTATGTTTATTGTTTACACTGGATATCCTTTTCATTCATCACAACTTGGCATTTGCTATACGAACGGCAAAGACGGCAGCTCAAGAGAAAAAGGGTGTTCATAGATTCCCGACCCCAACCTAGACCTAAATAGTTCAATTCTACGTCGACTTAGTTACGTGAATGCTAAATATTGGTCTCATGAAACCGGCCGTAAGCTACATCGGCTAGTTGCTGTCAGCTACGACCAGTGCAGCACGTAGTCGCATGTAAAGTTACGCCAGTTCATGAAAGACGAATATGGAAGGCACACAGTGCCACACACCCACCGGGGGTCACGTGACACGTGGTTAATAGAGACAGAAAACGTGCTGGAATGTCAATCGAGACGATCCGGCCTGCGTGCGTTCGTGCGTGGGTTCGTGCGTGCGCGTGTGCATGCGTGTGTAACGATATTTCACGTCTTTGCACAGTCCTCCATGGACCGTGAAACCGTTACTTAACACTTCATCTATATAACTTTAAATAAATACCCTTCGCACGCATGACCCTTGTGATTTAGCGGAGCCGCATCGTAAAATATGTCCAGACCAACTTGGCATTTTCCCACCAGTGTTTAAGTGGGTTTTAGACGTTCAATCTCTGTCCGTGGAAATAACGTACGGTTACGACAATCCTTTACTTTAGAAACCTTGTCGCTTGACAACTTGAGGCGTTTCAACAAGGACATTATGTAATGTTGGTGTACGATCCCACTCAATGCTTAGATTGCCTCGTCACTGGATTTGAAAAGTAGCCCAGTGGCAAACAGTGACCACCGGTCAGCAGAGAACCGGACATGATTGATTTGTTCACTCGCTGCGCAGCTTCCCGATTACACGATTACATTTGTTAATTATTTCAGATCTTTGTGAAAAGTACTGGTCGAATGATATAAATTTCGTAAATTTACGTCTGTACCTGTGTAAGTACTCGAGAAAGTATAATTTAGGTACCATTATTTAGGTGAATATCGGGGGAATTTTCACATGAAACACCTTCCAATTGCTATGCACAGCACCTTCGTTCAGGCATCGGTTCGCATGTCTCCTCGGTTTGTTGGGCGGATGTCTGGTTGATGTGGCGCCATCTAGCGATCAACGTTATGGGTAAACGCGCAAAGATCCAGCTCAATCTCGGACGTCTCGTGGTATATATACTAATTGAGGCTATCACGCACACACGCCCGCACGCACGCACACACGCACGCACGCACGCACGCACGACGAAAAATCGTTGCGATATAATGCAGTGTATATATATATATATATATATATATATATATATATATATATATATATATATATATATATATATATAATATAGATATATTATATATATATATATATATATATATATATATATATATATATATATATATATATTTATATATATATATATATATATATATATATATAATATATATATATATATATATATATATATATTATTTGGTTGAACACAAGACGGCGCTGTGTAAGTTAATATAATCTCGAATGTTTGGATAAGGCACATAATTGGGAAATTGCAAAATGTGACAACTTTAGTGAGCGAACATGGGTCGCAGGCTTGGATTATGTCCACACAGAAATATCAGGTAGACCTGCATGTTCACGTTTAGAAAGTACACTTTAAGGCTGGTGAATCGGGACTCCATTACATGAAAACAAATACTCATAAATAGTCTTCGTTATAAGTAAAAAAAAGTATGCGGAATCATATCCGTAATGCTACATTGTCTAACTGTGTGTTTCGATTGTCCATTATGCAATATTGTTATAAATTAATTCGCAAGGGTGCTGTTTATTCAAATATGTTGTTCAAATATATTTGGTGAAATACGTTAGCACCACAAAATGTCTGCTAAAATAAACACTCACTAACCTTTTAGGCTTATGATGCCCTAGCGAATAGCACCATCCTGCAAACACTTATCACCTGTCTTATGTGCCCTTTCTTTGTTGTCAGCGTGTCTTTCAAGTTATACGACCGGTAATGTATGTAAAAATAATTTTAGTACGTTTGGATGCCAACTTACTTCAGTATGAAGTTTATCTGTACATTAATGTTTCTTCGTAATTAAGACACTTTTATCAAACCAACTCTTCGTAAGACAATGATGGAAAGTTTCTACGTTTGCGTCATTGGAGCTACACCAAACGGCGGCGCCACATCGCGGAGCCTGTATAACTAAGCACGACGTACTAGAGTTCGTACGTAATAAACATAGTGTTGCTTAGCTTCACGCGGTATTTTTGTTTGCATGGATTGACTTTGGCGCTTCAATGTACATGTGACATCAAACTTCACCAGCAATGACGGACTTCCAAAAGAATCACAGATTATTACAGCCATTATTTACAGGACTAACCCCATTAATTGATTGTGCAGCCAACATTCTGTCCGGCAGGTGGCAGCACGTCACGTCGACCTTACCAGAAAACCGCTTCTTTGCCACAAGCCAGAATCGTTTCGTTCTGGGTTACGTTTGCAAAATCTTTGCAAGGAAATATATTGGAAGCAATGTAATCAGAAAACATCACGACAACAAATCGCGTATATAAATGGAGTGTTTTACTTGTTGGAATCACAAAAATAACTGTTTTAAGGAGGTTCAGTCAGTAATTATGATTGTCGAGACGAAATAATGTTGCTTTTTTGTAATATTGTTGTGTTTGCATTTTAATGAACGCTGCACACACATTTCCCGTTGTATAAAATTAGAGTATTATTGCTGTCGTGTCGTGTCGTGTCGTGTCGTCTCCGTCTCCGTCTCCGTCTCCGTCTCCGTCTCCGTCTCCGTCTCCGTCTCCGTCTCCGTCTCGTCCGTCTCCGTCTCCGCTCGCTCCGCCTCGCTGTCTCCGTCGCCTCCGCCTCCGCTCCGCCTCCGCCTCCGCCTCCGCCTCCGCCTCCGCCTCCGCCTCCGTCGCCTCCGTCGCCTCGCCTCCGCCTCCGCTCCGCCTCCGCCTGCCTCCGCCTCTCGTCGTCGCCTCGTCCGCCTCGCTCGTGCTCCGCCTGCCTCCGTCCGCTCGCCTCGTCCGCCTCCGCCTCCGCCTCGCCTCCGCCTGCCTCCGCCTCCGCCTCCGCCTCCGCCTCCGCCTCGCGCCTCCGCCTCCGCTCCGCCTGCCTCCGCCTCCGCCTCCGCCTCCGCCTCCGCCTCGCTCCGCCTCCGCTCGCCGTCCGCGTCGCGTCCGCGTCCGCCTCCGCTCCGCCTCGCCTCGCCTCCGCCTCCGCCTCCGCCTCCGCCTCCGCCTCCGCCTCCGCCTCCGCCTCCGCCTCCGCCTCCGCCTCCGCCTCCGCCTCCGCCTCCGCCTCGCTCCGCCTCCGCCTCCGCCTCCGCCTCCGCCTCCGCCTCCGCCTCCGCCTCCGCCTCCGCCTCCGCCCCCCGCTCCCGCTCCCGCTCCCGCTCCCGCTCCCGCTCCCGCTCCCGCCTCCGCCTCCGCTCCCGCTCCCGCTCCCGCCCCCTTGTCCAAGTCCATTTCCTTCTCGTTGATATCTCATCACTCTGTTGACCACGTGGTTGTGGCTAGAGTATTGTCGAGCTCAGTTTTTCGAGTTGTCCTTCTCTGGAATTATTGAATCGACTAGAGGTTACACATTTACACCCTGTGTGGGATCTTTTACACACCCTGGCATAGACACCAGATAGAAGGGAACAACGACTTTAGTGTCTTCCTAGATACAAGCAATGTGAGCTGAACGAAATTAGCTAATTTGCAAAACGGCGGGAGATGTAATCGAACCACCCGGCATTCTACCGCGCGACCACCGCGCCCTACTCATTGAGTACGCATCTAAAATATGAAACGACTGGTAAATTGATCTCACCAATTATATACTGACATAATTAATATCATAA
>JAODUO010001670.1:40000-52500 GCA_025642075.2 Ridgeia piscesae | reverse complement strand
TACAGGACACAGAGCACAGTACAGAACACAGAGCAGAGTACAGGACACAGAGCACAGTACAGGACACAGAGCACAGTACAGGACACAGAGCACAGTACAGGACACAGAGCACAGTACAGGACACAGAGCAGAGTACAGGACACAGAGCACAGTACAGGACACAGAGCACAGTACAGGGCACAGAGCACAGTACAGAACACAGAGCACAGTACAGAACACAGAGCACAGTACAGAACACAGAGCACAGTACAGGACACAGAGCACAGTACATGACACAGAGCACAGTACAGAACACAGAGCACAGTACAGGACACAGAGCACAGTACAGGACACAGAGCACAGTACAGGACACAGAGCACAGTACAGGACACAGAGCACAGTACAGGACACAGAGCACAGTACAGGACACAGAGCACAGTACAGGACACAGAGCACAGTACAGGACACAGAGCACAGTACAGAACACAGAGCAGAGTACAGGACACAGAGCACAGTACAGGACACAGAGCACAGTACAGAACACAGAGCAGAGTACAGGACACAGAGCACAGTACAGGACACAGAGCACAACACAGGACACAAAGCACAGTACAGGACACAGAGCACAGTACAGGACACAGAGCACAGTACAGACACAGAGCACAGTACAGAACACAGAGCAAGTAAGAGTACAGGACACAGAGCACAGTACAGGACACAGAGCACAACACAGGACACAAAGCACAGTACAGGACACAGAGCACAGTACAGGACACAGAGCACAGTACAGAACACAGAGCAGAGTACAGGACACAGAGCACAGTACAGGACACAGAGCACAGTACAGGACACAGAGCACAGTACAGGACACAGAGCACAGTACAGGACACAGAGCAGAGTACAGGACACAGAGCACAGTACAGGACACAGAGCACAGTACAGGGCACAGAGCACAGTACAGAACACAGAGCACAGTACAGAACACAGAGCACAGTACAGAACACAGAGCACAGTACAGGACACAGAGCACAGTACATGACACAGAGCACAGTACAGAACACAGAGCACAGTACAGGACACAGAGCACAGTACAGAACACAGAGCACAGTACAGGATACAGAGCACAGTACAGGACACAGAGCACAGTACAGGACACAGAGCACAGTTGATTTTCTCATTGGTAACGTGTTGCCAGATGATAAGGACACTGTACATGAGAACAATTATCTTTCTACACAGTTACTGCAATCATGTCATTGCCATGCTCATCAAATATAATCAAAATCACATACCTCTGGCTCTTTTTAAATGCAAGCATGTACCCTGTCCGTCGATGTTTACCAAATTTAGCACGTTTTTTCAGCATTGTCAAGTCAAAAAGATGGCTAACAATCACTACGCTAACTACACTCTACCTAACATGGTAATTTCACTGCAGATACACCATGGCACGGAATATACTAATATGCCTGCTCTATTGTACTTATTTAACATAAACAGTATTTGCATAATTTTAAATAACACAATTCTTATGGTACAACATTCGTACGGGACACACCAGGAAGTCTAACTGTGGTCTGACCCCTACAATATCACATCGACAGATGACGTCGGACGTCCCGGGCGAGAGAGCGAACAATCGCGAGATTTGATTATTTCATTAGTTGCATGTCTGCGTTATGTCGCGCGTCACGACTGAGACAGCCGGCGAGTAATGATCTCATTAACCATCAGGTGGCAGTCAACTCGCCCCGTCGATAAGGCGAGATAACACGATATAGACAGCGGAATAATCCAATGTCCTCGATTGACGCGATTGGCGAAGACGTCGGGAGATTAAGATAGTGACACAGTGAGACTGACGACAAAAATGTCAGAATAGAATAGAAAGGAAAGAACGAGTTTTGCCATCTTCGATGTATTTCATAGTTTGTTAATTGTAAAATAAAGTCGTATTAGTATCGTTGACAACTGTTAGAACACAAGACGCCCAAACAACAGAATCCATTTTTGAATCCTCTCGCTGCTATTTTATGTTTGTACAATTTCGCTCCCCCGTGTTGCCTCAATTCACTAAGCTGTAAAACTGTGTACCCAGTTACATACAGTGGTGGACAAATGGCGCAGTACCTGCAGCGTGGCTGAATTCTTCCTAAATATGTCTTGATGGTGAAGAAACGAACATATCTCCTACAGGTGGTGAAGTGTACTCGTTCTATATCATGTCCTGGGAATTGGGTGTAGTACTGTATAAAAACTTACCTTGAAAAAAAAACAATATTTATAAGCGCAAGCACATTTTGAAAGAGGCTAGTCTGATTTATTAATAATTGTTACAATTTCTAAAAATTCTTTGTGTTACGATTGACACATTGTTACGGTCAATTCAAAATTGCGGCTGACGCAATATTACGTTCACCTCATAGTTACGTCCAACTTACGGTGAAAAAAGGTCGACTCGCTGTTATGTTCGACTCACTTTTTTCAGTCAATTAAATTTTAAAATCAAGTCATACTTTCGATGGACTTACAGTTAGTGTTTCGATTCAGTGTTACGGTACACTACGTATTATGATTTACTCACTGTTACGAGCGATTCATTGTAACGGTCGGCTCAACTGTTACGATCGACTCACTTATCATATATGTAAATTAAAGAGTTTATATTATTTACATTCAAATCAACATGGGTTTTACAGTTCGTCAGCAGAAAACCTGAAGCAGGAATTCGGTAATACTCTTCCTAAAATAAAACAAAATATTCTAATGAAACACATGTCACAATATAAAACTTTAATTACGCCTAAGTTCACACATAAATCAAGACTTCCATTAAGGTGGACACTTTTTGCCAATTCATCTGCTAAACGCGTCGCTTCTCTTAAATATATTCGTACATTTATTGCTGCGATATGAATATTCACAAAAATTTTAAAAAAAACCCTTTTTGGGGAAATTTGGGTTTTGGCAAAGCCTTCCCCCGGTTAAAGAAAAAAAAACACCGGAAAATTTTCTTGGGGGTTTGGGCGGGACCACGCAAAGGGGGCGCGGCCCGGGGAAACGGCCCCGAAAGAATTTTTGGGTTTTAAAAAACCCCACAAAGGAAGGCCTTTTTGGTTTTTTTTGGGGGAAATCGAGCCCAAAAAGCCCGGGGGGGCCCACGGCTTGGTTGAAAACCCCCCAATTTTCCGACCTAATTTTAAATTTTTAAAAGGTTGAAATATAATTTTGGGAAGAGGAGGTTGTTTTGGTGAAAGAAGGGAAAGGATGTAAAAAGGTGGAGGGGATTTAAAGGAAATTTGGTGGGGGGTTTTAAAGGTGGTGGTTTTAATATGATATTTAAGGAAAATTTTGATGTAGTGGAGTGTGTTAAATGGGGTTGTGGTTTAAGTTATTTTTAAGTAATGTTATGGTATATAAATGAAAAAGGGTTGTATTAGATGGGGAAGATATGTTTTAAAATTTTTTGGAAGGGTGTTTGGTTGGGGGGAAATTTTAGGGGGGGATTTATTTAAAGGAATTTATGGTGGGGGGGGGGAGAGGGGGGAAAGGGGGGAGGGAGGGGTTTTATGGTTGAATTTGGGGGAAAGGTTGGGTTTGTTGGAATTATTGGGGGGAAATTATTTGGAATTTGGGGGGGGGGGGGGGATTATTTTTATTTATTTTATTTATTATTATTTATTAAATTATTATTATTTTTTAATTAAAATTTAAATTTTGGGAAAGGATTTTATTTTTAAAAAAAAAAAAAAAAAAAAAAAAAAAAAAAAAAAAAAAACCAAATTTTTGGTTCCGCTTCGTTAAAACATATTTGGGTTTTTACTTAAAATTACAACAAATGTAAATTATACTGTATAACAACACACCTGCACAATACAAAATGTATACCGAAACAGTAGGCAGACAAAATTATTATGTTCTAGAAGGCGTTATTATTCTTACGGTTGAATTGTTTTGCTCATAATGAAAGTATTAATTTAAAACAATGAATTGTTTTTTATAACAGTGCTGTGTCTCGTGGCATTCGAAAATTGCTTATGATAATGAGAAAAACAAGCGACAGGTTTTCACTAAATGAAAAATGGGTAGACATTATTTTGCCCTGAAACGTTTTCATTTTGAATAAGCAATGTTTAAATTGCAAACTCTGCTTTTGGCTTGGGCTTGGTAAAATGACGTTGATTGGTGTTTTATCTGTAATATTGCACATAACGCGATTTCACACACACACACACACACACACACACACACACACACACACACACACACACACACACACACACACACACACACACACACACACACACACACACACACACACACACAAAATATATATATATATATATATATATATATAAAATAAAACATTTTAAAAAATTAATCAAAAATATTTTAAAAATATAATACACTAAATTTATTTTTAATTTTTAATAAATAAAATATAAATATTTATAAAAAATAAAATTAAAAAAATAAAAAGAAAAAGAAATTTTAAAAATAAAGGGCCATTTTTTGGGGAAAAAATTTTTAATGTTTTAGATAGTTGATTTGAAGAAGGGTTGAGAAAATTAAAATTTTTAAATGTTTTGAAATTTGTATATATAACATCTTTTTTAAAAAATTTATTATGTATTATTATTTTTATATATTTTTATTTTTATTTTTATTTTTATTTTTATTTTTATTTTTATTTTTACATATCATATCATATCATTTTTAATTTTTAATATAATATAATATAATATAAAAATTAAAATTTTAATAATTTTAATTTTATAATATACTTTTATAATATAATATATATATTATATTATAATATATTTATTTTATATTTTTTAATATATATAATAATATTATATATATATATATTTATATATATTATTTAAAAGATTAGAAAAAAAGTTGGGAAAAGTCAGATTCGACGTAGAACTTATGATTACGAGACGTGGTTATCGTAATATCGTAAGCGGGTTTCCCCGGTACGGGACAGTCTACGCCCAGCCCGGGTGTGCCTTTCGTTCGTCGAACCGCCCGGCTCTGACGGCATTCGCCATTTATTATCGCTGGCCGCGATTTGCTATATTAATGACCGTGTACAGTGGTTCCTTCACACGACACACCTCCAAGCGCTAGATCTCTCGCGCTGTTATCGCCTCACATCCGGGCACCGCGCCTCCTAATTGACGCCTGTCAAGCGCCCGACCAATCAGATGGCGCGCTCGCGTTGACGGGCATCGCGGTTTGACATACGGGCGAACGGCGCAATGTTTCGTTGTCATTTTCCCGTGTGTTGTCGAGGGAGTAAGTGAACGCCGAATGTAGCGACTGTCGCCGTTGGACACTGGGATCTACCGCTGGGCCTAGGCGCGGAGTCACTGCGTGAATCTCGCCGACATCTAACGTCGGCCGCCGTCGGGTCGAGCGACCACACACGCCGCCGGCAGTTGACGGGTTCGTCTCCGTCTCAGTCAGTCCGATCGTCGCTACGCACCCGAGGAGTTCGGTGTCGCTGATCTCCCCGTCACGTCATGAGTCTAGTCGGAGGCTATCCGCCTCAGTCGTACCACCCCGCGTCCATACCCCATGACTTCTACCCCTACCCCGGACACCCTCAACCGACGGCGCCGCGGTCCTACCCGGAGCATCCCGCCTTCGTCAACGGAGATGAGGCTTACTTCCAGAACTGGATGGTCGCCACCAACTCGCCTCACCCGATGGCGATGGCCGGTAACCCGGGGGACTCATACGGCATCGTCGCGTCCGAGTACGGCCCGATGTTGACGATGAACGGCGCCGTGCCTGGGCGGATGAAGGTCCGAGTGGTCAAGCGACGCGTGACCGCGAACAGGAAGGAGCGTCGCCGGACACACAGCATCAATAGCGCCTTCTCGAACCTGAGGGATTGTATCCCGAACGTGCCGAGTGACACGAAACTGTCAAAGATTAAAACTCTACGTTTGGCGACCAGCTACATCGCCTACCTCATGCACGTCCTTGACCTCGATGACCCGACCATCGCGGACGGGGCAGGGTTCAAGGCCGAGTTGAATAAGAAAGTCGAGAGTCGGGAGGATAAGAGGAAGCGAGAAGCTGAGGTGAGTGGGATCGAAGGGACTACATGTATGTGCTTTCCAGCTGTGTATTTACCGTGGTTCGGGGAACAGGGATTATATTTCACAAATTCACAGTATGCCTTACACCCTGTTGTACTATCTACCTGTGAAGTCGTGGTGTCTGTAATGACACCGCTAGTGGGTGTATTGAAACCATGCCTAGAACGTCGTTGTGTTTCTGTTTCAACCCAAAATGTTTTTAATATATATATATATATATATATATATATATATATATATATATATATATATATAAAATAATATAATATAATATAATATAATATAATATAATATAATATAATATAATATAATATAATATAATATAATATAATATAATATAATATAATTATTATATAAATTGGAAATACTGTTGGTTGCGATATTAGTTCATTTGTGTCGTCAGTGGTATTGTTTTGTTACCTCCCCCCCCCCCCCAGCCCCCACCACCCCAAAAAACTTCCCTCCCACCCTCCTGTTTATAGGAATACGTGTAGACGGCCAGTGGTTAGCCGAAAAATTAATAGTTGTAAAAAAGTACTTAAATTCAGCACAGCCGGAACATAATTCTGCAATGACGACATCGTATGAGGCCAAGGAACCTTTCAGGTGGTCACAGTTTTGATAACAACCGAAATGATGGAATTTATATCAAGTGCTGGCGCCGAATCTATGTCGGATTTCATTTCGTTCCCCTTGAAAATATTGCACCATTTCGTTGTCATTTAAAGGTCTTGCTTATTCTCCTCAGTTCCGTAGTGTGTCCGTCCACCCGTTGGCCACGGGCAACGGTAGTTATTTTAGTACAGATTACACCTGTACACCTTAGGTTATCAAAGTTGTCGCCCTTTTGTACGCATGGGTGGGCCTCTGAGGTTGGTGTTAAAGTATGTTAGAACACGTCCGTCGATCCTGTAACTTCGATTATCCTATCAAATTTCCGATAGCTACGAATAGCTTACGCTTCTGTATTAGTATAGGTATACACAAAACGTAATAGGAAACCAATATATTTGATCAGAAAATAATGTATATATTTAGTGAAATTTTTTAAAAATATACAATGTTTTTTATATATATATATATATATATATTATATATATATATATATATATAATTTATATATATAATATAATAATTATATATATAATATATATATATATATATATATATATATATATATATATATATATATATATACGGGGTATTTTTATACAGTGTTTTAAATTTAAAAACGCTATATAGAAAAAGCAAAGAAGTTATATTAGTACAATTGTATTTCTGCATTTGTACATACCCGATCAGAATACAGAGTTGCGGCTATTATTCAATGACATTTCTATATTTACAAATGTAACATTCAGACCAAATGTAGAAAATATACCAATACCAGCCATGTAAGGTAAACCAGACACAAATGGATATGGCAGGAATAAAAATATATATCGTATATATTAATAATCACGTACCCCAACACAATAGCATCATAATGTTGTTTATTTAAAACTGAAATGTATCTTCTAAAAACAATGTTAACATTGTTATAAAGAAATATTTAGAATGTCATATATGTGTGTGTTTAAAAATATTTACAAAAATATATATATATATATATATATATATATATATATATATATATATATATATATATATATATATATATATCATATGCTGAACAATATAACAAATATAACAAGGGAACATTATCATTTCCAGTAAAAAATTCTTTTAAAAAAACAAATTAGTCTTAAAAATTTGTTGGGGAAATGGGTTAAATACAAGGGGAAAAATGTTTTTCCGGGAACAAAACCCCTTCCCTTGGAAAAATGGGGACGTTTTTAAAGTACTTTTTATATATATTTAATATATTAAAAAAAAATATATATATATATATATTATTCAATATATTATTTTTTTAAAAATAACTGTTTTCGTCGTTCTAGTTTATAATAAATTGTAATGATCCGATAATAATCACTTGATAAAGCCGGGGCCGTAATCAAACTGGCAAACGATTTGTTTTAAATATTCGTAGACATTGCATTGCTGATGTGCATAACACAAAAAACACTCGGTCAGTGTAACATGTAAAATACAAACTGTCATTATTGGTTGCTGCACTACAACGAAAACAGCGTTAGGAGCATTTCCCAATGTACGTAAAAATGTCACGCGTTTATGACGTATAAACGACATTCATACATTGGCCTACCTTGTAGAAGCATGTTTATTACGTATCAATCTTTGTTCGTTTGACACTCCACACACATCACAAAGGAAAAGTTCACGATGACATTGTCATAACTACAAAATAACATTCATGTATAGTCACTAGTCATTTGTCGTCAATTCAAGAGCAAGGATTGCATTGGAGTTCGTGTCTAATGCGCATTTAATTCTTCGACTTAAATTTGAGAATTAACGAAAATATTGAAGATTTTCAATAAATTTGTGCGTTCAAAACTAAATTAAAATTGATATGAAATTGGTAATTGTAATTTGGTGTATTGCAATGGAAACTCGTAAAATTTAGTTCTATATTTTATATTTAGTTCTGCTTTTTGAAGTAGTTCGTAGGTTGTGGTGTTTCCTCTTCACAATGTTTCGTGAATGTTTTGCTAGTATGAGTTCCTACTTACGCTATTAATTTTGAGGTATGACTAATATGAATGATATGTATATATATATATATATATATATATATATATATATATATATATATATATATATATATATATATATATATATATATATATATATATATATATATATATATTATATATATATATATATTGTGTGTATATATATATATATATATATATATATATATATATATATATATTAAAAACGTTTATTTTCGTATATACAAATTGACTGTGTAAAATATCATGGCATAACAATTGTTACATAACGTTCAGAAATAATACTGGAAGCAACGCTTCGTTAATAATTTCAATTGCGCATTCGTAATATTTGTGTTACCATGTATTATAACTACATATTACTTTATTGTATATTACGCTTTTAAATACGTTACGTATGCATGTATACGGATAATGCTATATTATCATGTAAACAACTATTTCACGGTTTCTGATCGAATCGAATCGCTCACATGATATTGAATGAAGTTTTATAAAACCGCATTTGCGCAATATCAGGCTTTGCGGATGAGTAAAATATGTGAAACAACAGTCATATTTGTATAAACATTGAGCAAAACAGTGCTATTTTCCTACAGCTTTATCATGGTTGATTTGAAATAAATAAACAAAACTCTAACAGCACTTGTATTCGAATTATTTCTTTTTAAATAATATAACAGTAACTAAAATTAATGTACCACATTTTGAATATTATAATTTTTATATGGCTGGAAATAATAAATAATTATAATGCGTTCAAATCGCTACTGAAGATATAGTTATAGCGAACAAGGCCTTTACAAATGTTATACTTATTCTCTATAACAGAACAGTCCGGGTTGGACAGACACGGTTTCGTCATAATACACCATGCCCCTTGTGTACTCACGGGGATTACTGTATATCGTATATCACCAAGTAACAACGATAATCCAGTTTCGGATAAATGGTACGCACTTCCCCAGTGTTTAATCCTGTTATGAAATTAAGTATTGTCAAGCGGATTATTTTTGCATATTTACAAGGTGGCTCTAGCTAATAGACTTGACAGCTGTCGATGACGATTCCACACGCCACGGCGGTGTAGGGCGCCGTCGGTGCAGCGGGTGTAGGGGTGGAGAGGATGTATAGTGACGGGACAGGAAGGTTTCACATTTGGATGGTTCGACGAATAAGAGTCGCCGAGATAGTGCAATGCTAAGTGACTGTTACAATATTAAAGAGGCAGTACAAACAATTACCCTACAATATAAAATACTTTTTTGTAAAACAATTTAAGGGGGAAACATTTTAAAAATAATGAATTATGTTTTTTTATTTTATATATATATATATATATATAAAATAAATTATATATAATAATATATTAATAATATAATTATATATATATAATATAATATATATATATATATATATATATATATATAAAATATATATATATATATATAATTAAAATATATATATATATAGTTTTATATATATAGTTATATATATATATATATATATATATATATATATATATATATATATATATAGTTATATATATATGTGACCCAGCACAGCAAAATCGGGAATAAGTATTGCCGAACCAAAATTAAAAGTCCCGGAATGGGTATTTTTGGATGGAAAGGTCGATTTTCAGATATAGGTGAATTTAGTTAATGTAGTTATCGTAGATTACTATTATGCTGTTGTAACATCATAAAACGAGTGATAACATTGCTAAAAAGAGATATTTGGAAGAGCTATGTCGACCTCAGTGAGCACGAAGAACGAAAAATGTGTTTTATTCAGATGCATCGTTCCGCCTTAACTCCTGCCTACCCCCGCCATATTGGTATCGTTTTGAAGCTGAACTATTAGGGGATGTATTCCCACGCGCGAAATTTTCACATGTCGTATAAAGCCAATTAAAATGCTTGAAAACGAAGTAAAACGTAAACAAGAGCACGTTGGCGAAATCACGTGATATAATGCGCCCCGCTGATTGGCGGCTGACCTTTAAACCCACGCGAACCATGTTTGTTTTCGTTCGACATCGGGTGCACCGGACATCGTTTTGTATAAAATCGCAAAATCTAATTTACTATTAAGTTGTCAATGCCGTAGTTTTAGTTGTTAGTTACATAGGGTTTAACATGTGCAGTGATAGGCTCAACAATAGCATGGATGTTGCACAGCAGCGTGATATAGACATCGATCGACCTAGCGCTCAGTGATGGCCGCGATGGCAAAATCTGCGCGGAGTGTTTGACAACGAATCTTTGACACAACTATTAGGCGCGTATCGGATGGAGAGTTTACTGGATTCGTACGTGTCAGACAACAATAGTGAAGCAGGGAGTGTCGTTTTGGCCCTGAGTGCTAAAGTGGCGAGGAAGAATAATACCAAGTGACAGCTGACATTGACAACTTCGATCGTGGATGATGGATCGCAACGCCAACGCTGCTTAAAATGTACTCGTAGATTTAGACCAAGAACTTGGACACATTCGTGGATTCATCTGCGGTTGGGAAATTGTTGACACCCCGAACGAATGCAAAGGAGATAACAGCCAGACTGAGGGTAAGTTATACTAGCTCTATTGACTTTTTTGCTGTGATAGCAGGCTCAGCCTCACTCATTGTCACATTGAGCCCCCAATGACATGCCATGACTCACATAAACCCGTGGTTTTTCTGTTAGTGTGAGAGTATCAATGTGACTGGTAATGTTCTAGTACGGTAATATACTAGGGATAACTAGTACTGTAATTCATTTAGAATTATGTTTTTAACTTATTTATACCTGCTTGTTATTATCGTACGTAGATCTTCATGAAATTAATATCACATTTATTAGGTAGAATATTTTTTATTATTAGGGGAGGCGAGTAAGTTTTGGCAACAGGTAAGAAAGAAGACATTTTGATTTTCCGATTTAGAGCAGTTAAGGAATATGATGGAAGGTTTCTAAGATTCAGAGCTGACTCTAAATGATCCAAGGTATTCGTCAATTATGCTGTTAGCCTGCTTATTTACCTAGCTGCTGGGCTCACTATGTATATGTCATCTGATTTAAAGATCAACTGTCCATATATCTCCAGTTTGAAATAATGGACAGTCATTACATAAACTTTTTGCAGCATTAAATGTTTTGTATATGGGAAGTTAAGACTATTATGTTTGTTTTGTGTCAGGTTTACGTCTGAAGAACCCACTGTCGTGTTCGCCAGGAAGCAGCCATCCGATGACAAACAGCGGTTCGATTTGCAGCAAGGCGGAGTCTCCCCCCTGCTCTACCTACAGAACCACCACCCCCAGGCCTCAACATTCACCAATAGTGTTTGTTTGACAAGATCAATGAATTCTGCGGACATCAACTGTCCCGAGCAAAGCCGACACATCCGAAGCCGCACCAGTCCACTGCTGCAACAGTCTCCCATCAGTGAAGGGGGGCCATTGGCACATCAAAAAATGACAAAAGAAGCGGTGATTGTGTCGTGCTGTGTCACAAACAGACAGAACACATGGCTAGGTTCTGTGAACATTTTACTGTCGATTTCCGATTTGTTGCAGAATGTTCTAAAGGGATATCTCTGGAACTATAAGAGCTGCAAAGGTGAAATTTCACCAATCTGTGCATATTGAGGTGGTCTACAACTGTGCCAAATTTCACGCTCCTATGAGCTGTCTTTATGTTCAAATGTATTAAAATTTTTTAAACTTTAAAGCTGTTTTTCTCAGAATCGGTTTTCAGAAAATGACTTGGACACCTTCTCTTTTT
>JAODUO010001670.1:27500-35000 GCA_025642075.2 Ridgeia piscesae | reverse complement strand
TTACAGATTGTCGCGTTAAGTTTTATAATAATATCATATATATATATATATATATATATATATATATATGAGAGAAATGAAACAATGTATACGAACATTCTCGAAATCAAGAATTCGGGCCGCTGACCCCACCTAGTGGGAAAAGGCGAAGAAGAAGAAAAATATATATATATATATATATATATATATATATATATATATATATATATATATATATATATATATATATATTATGAATTTAAATTGCTACTTTTCTAATCTCCCATGAGTCGGCAAATACACTACCAGAAAGATTGTCACATGGCACATGAACAAACCGGTTCTGATGAGCTCGTATTGATGCCTGTCAAAGCACAGTGATACGACTGTCTCCAGGTTGCTGTCACTGCTCCTACTGTTTCGTTGTATCCTTCTTCAATTTTTGTCTTTCTGCTTTTTATCATCGTTTTCGTCTTCATCGTCTTTCTTATCCACCTTCCGCTTGGGCAAATGCTGCCTCCGCAATGTTCATGATTATTAATTTTTTTTTGTCGATATTAGTACGTCATGGCTAACATGACGCTAATGCTTACGCACCAACTGTGGATTACAGGTTGAAAGAAGCAATTTCTAACGTGTCCCTCAGTACACACACAGACCGAGGCGAGTGTGCTAAACGGAGGGTGCTCGGGCGACTGTCATGAAATGTTTCTTAAAAAAACCTTCGCTTTAAAAGGTTTGTTTAATTATTTATTTACAAGCAAGGGGTAACACATTAGTGACAGGAAGTGGCTCGATCGATCAACGCTGTCGCTCTGCGCCATCAACATTGACCGTTTTTATTCGCCCCCAGCCGAGATAAATTAAAACGACTCCAACCACGCCCTACGAATATTCACATTTCTAACTTACAACCCGCTATGAAACAGCATTTCCTACAAGCGGAGGGTCATGTACGGTGACGATCTACATCTTTTTAATGACGCCGAACGTACCTGTAGTGAAAATGATGACGACTTCCGGTCGCCACCGGAAGTGGATTAAATATGGTCGCTCGTCACGCCCACTGAGTTACTTACATCGACGCCAGGTATCCTGGAGTTATAGCAATGGTAACTTTCCCAGGACATACAGGAAGTGTCACAAATGGACGGGCTAGGGGACATAATGGTAAGCTGTGGGAATATGCTGACCTGTAGCGCGCGGGACAGCAGTAGATCAATCACCGGATAACCGAGATGCAGTTCTCTTTTACGGGTATTTCCGTCCTCCGTATTTTACGCGTTATCGTTCGTTGGTTGGGTGGATTTAGAAAAAAGCCAGATAGAAAAAGCAGGATTTATACCGTGGTACAAAGCAATAAATCATACATAAATACGATCGTTGGCCGTTGCTCGGCGTCTCGTATGCACAAGTTCCCCGTAGCGACCAACTGAACGCCTATTCACCGGTGTCGCCTGTAGCATATGTACAGCTGTAGCATAACATACTGCATTTGTAGCAGTCTGCTGCACCGATCCTTAATGCGCATGTCCGGACTGTGTCAACCTGATGCAACCCCCAATATTGTTGTTGACGTCATACGTAAATAAATAAATAAATAAATACATAAATACATAAATAAATAAATAAATAAATAAATAAATAAATACATACATACATAAATAAATAAATAAATAAATAAATAAATAAATAAATAAATAAATAAATATAAATAAATAAATAAATATATAAATATATAAATATATAAATATATAAATATATAAATAAATAAATAATAATATATATATATATATATATATATATATATATATATATATATATATATATATATATATATATATATATATGCCGTGTACAAACAAAGATAATCAATTAAATGTTTCACTGTTGCAGGAGATCTTGAAAACGCAAACTTCAGCGCCATCTGGCGACAGCGGCACCACCAAGCGGAGCAAGGGACGGACAGGCTGGCCCCAGCACGTGTGGGCGTCAGAACTGAAGCAGGAGAAACTCGACACATTCTGACACTGACGCAATTGACGTCAGATATAAAGTATTGACGCTAGTTGACAGTGATGGGTGGATTACGCCAACACTCGCTAGAATTGCCAAAGATTTCGGGTGACGGGAAAACAGACATTCGTAGGCCTAAACCACGTGGCACTACTTCGTATCTCGCTCAGTCACGGTGATCGGGTCGCTTTGGATTCATCCGCGCATGTCCGGCTGTCCACACGCGTATGTACAGTTTACATACACGCGCGTGTGCTACTGCATGCACGCGTGCGCATGCGTCGAATACCTGCAATTTGATGAACATCTGCGCACGCACATACGCGCGCATGTCTGTGCAGTTCAAAATTAATACTGATTATCAGACCTGTCGTCATTCGCAGGTGGTCGCATTGTTCGGGTGCTGTTTTGACATGTGGCCGTATTAGGCAGGTTGGTTTGATGACACTCAACTGAACTTGCTGTCGTACTGTTTAATGTCTAGGTCTATTTAAATTTAATGTTATATTTGTGGTTGTACCGTGCACAATGCACGGATAAACCATAGCAAATTACGATAAATGTGAAATATCTATATTTGTAATAATAAAATAAATGTAATAAAACGTGTACATACAAGCGAAATACCGAAACGGAGTGTCTCAAATGAATCAGCAGTAAGATATATTATTATGCCTCGCTTAAAGGTACGTCGCCTCAAATAACCGGGCTATTTTAGCATGAGAGCTAAAAATAACTGTCTTCTTGGGACTTGGTGTAGTTTCTGCCTGAGTCTTCCGGTTAGCTTACGTCACACTCGTAATTACGCGATAGGTTGTCTTTAAGGTTCGTTTTCGCCAACAATGTTGTTATCGGTTACATTTGACACTTTAACAACTTCCCGTTAGCTTTTTTGTTATAAATGCAATGAAAACATAATTTCAACAGAATATTACGTCACAAAAGACACGTGCTCACGTAGGCATGTTGTTGGCCGCCTGACAGATTTTGCTAAGCAACATGGTTTCATAAATTGATACTATATACGTACAATTCTGCAAACGTTCTGCTGATTATGACGTAATGGAGTTTGAGAAACAATTGTGACATTATATATATATATATATATATATATATATATATATATATATATATATATATATATATATATATATATATATATATATATATAATGTTGCAACTGGCTATACATTCTATATTTACGATCATACACACCACATATACGACAGTCTGCCAACCACTTTCTACGTCGCAAAATGGGATTCCGGTGGAACGGTCCAGGAGTAATCCCGTGACAGAAATCAAAGCAGGTGCCCGTGATGCCGTATCAGCGGAAGACTTCAGATTATATATTATAAATAATTGTTGTGCAATTATTTGCACGAAATCACAATTCAAGACGGAAGCATATCAATTAAAACAAGCTATTTCTGGCGACATATTTTATGTTATAAAATAGGTCATAGGTCAAATGACTAGGTCAAGTTACACGTATACAAAGTAGCACATAAAAGTTTATTTCTGGCACGTGGGTATTCTTGGTCCGTTACACCGTCCCAATATCAACGCCTCAAATTTCGTCAAATGTGAACACAAAATTAAAACGGCCACCCGACCCCCCCCACCCCCACCCGCGCCTTCACCACGTCGAACTCCCGTGGGACGACGCTCCGTCTGCAACGCGTGTCACGTGCCGGCCACGTGATCGCAGCTCGCCGGTAACTCGATAATCGTGGGTTAATCGGCTCAGCGAGAAAGTCCCTTCACTTCGAATTAGGTTCGCTGTTTGTGACTGTCACCCGTCGAAGTGTCGCGTGTAACACTCGCTAAATAGCAGGACACGCACTCGCGTATCACGTCAACTGTCCAGCTGATAGACAGATGGCCTTGGTTGACGTTCAGCTGCGCGGACACTGTCCACCTAAATCACGTGGGCGAATGAACACGGAAGAGATGACCACTTTTAAATAGCCCTAACAATATTTCTTTGGCTCCTTGAAATGTTATGCTGTTGTTTTGCGCTGAGTCGAGACATAATATACATCAATGTTGCCCAATTTTACCAGTCGATAATCAGCAATATTGTCGTATACTCTGAGGACTCCCCAGAATTGTCCGACAGTTCGTTACGTACAGCGTGATAAAAAAAATTCACGCAACGTCATAAATACAACGCAACGTAACCAGTAATAGTATGACGTTGCATAGCGTTTTTTTGGACCGCGCTATATTTTCCACATTGCATTACTTGCTCATGTCTTTTTCCCGTGTGACAGTGCATACTGTTACAAATTCAGTTCGTGGAAATGTTTCCGAGTATGCATACATTGTTTGATCGGAAATTGTCCCTATTTAGGAGAATTAGTTCTCGTCGGGATCAAACAACTGACTAGCCCCAGCTCCCTACTGACAAACACCACCCAATGTACATCTGTCATTACGTATGTACGCAACTCAAAGTCTGAGACACCGGTAAACACATCGAACGTTACCGCGAAAAATCTCAAACCACACACAAACCAACCATGTTACGAGCATCTACATGTATGAAAGGCCTTTAGAGAGCAATAATGAGTCAGTCCGTTTAACATCCGAATTTATAACAGTGCACTTAGTGCATCTTAGACGACTCTGATGGATGGTTGGATGATAAGCGTATGACGTCAAGAATGAATGCGTTTACAATGTAGACTACCGCGAAAAGTGACTAGCCAGTAAATGTATGACGTCGGTTATGATGTCATACGATTAAATCTGGGACCGTGATGTACTGAGGTCGTACACATTGGACATTCAGGGAAAACGAAAAAACGACAACAACAACAACAACAACAACAACAACAACAACAACAACAACAACAACAACAACAACAACAACAACAACAACAACAACAACATCATCATCATCATCATCATCATCATCATCATCATCATCATCATCATCATCATCATCATCATCATCATCATCATCATTAATTACATAACAACAAAAACAATAACAGTTCAATAATTCCGATGAAAGTGGCTACAAACGTACGACTGAATCCCCTCACTAATCGTAATGGTGTTGTACTGCAATGTACAGTTACTGTGAGTGGACAAGACTTGTTTCATATCAGCGATGACATGTTGTATTTATATTACAAACGATTGAGGAAGATTCAAGATTCAAAAGACTTTATTGTCCATTTAAAACATCAAGCGGAAATTGTTCTTCGGTTTCACAGTAAATTGACAGTAATAAGATTGGTGAGCCATAATATATACCGTTAGTAAGACACATTAAAATGGTAATACTACTAAACAGCACTACAATTGGTAAGGTAAATAAATTAATTATATAAATAAGTATACTAAATAATAAATAAATAAGCAAGTACTATTACTTAAAAGGTTCTTTGGTAAGACACAATATGGTAATATTAATAATATGTACTAAAATTGATAAATAAATAGTGAACGAAAGCATGAAATCATAGCATTTATGTAACTTTCAAAGTTATCAAAATGCTTAATTTGTAAACAATACAGGTTGTAAACACTATAGTCGATAACGTTGTGGATTTCACACAACAATCCACAAAGCGTTGAATTACAATTGATTCATCGACGTTCCTGTTACTAATTACAAACACAAACCGATTCAGATAATATATATTTCAAAATAAAAACAAACACTAGCAAGTAGCTAATAACAATTGTTTGAATATCACAGTTGATACATAACTCACTCTGAGTGAAACATAAGTCGTTATCCGTCGTGTAAATTTTAATCAGTTGTCGTTTTTAATTTTCGGATAATTTGTTTGTGCAAATCAATTTGGCTTTGTTCAAAATTAGTTTCGTCTTTTTTGTGTTACTCAAAACTGTGATTTATCGTCATACAAAATTTGATTGACGCCTTATTTAAAATGAAGTGTTCCTATTAAAATGGCAATTAGGCCAAAACGTTAGATGGTGCGGTGCCTATGTGGAAAAACTACTTTATGTATAAAAGGTAACTTACCCGTTCGTCATTTATTAAATTGTTATAAAATCATTTGATTGTTTTTTGTACTATAATAAATTTGTTAAAAAATAATGTGCGCAGGTTAAAATATGGCGTCCGTGAAATGTTGTGATATTAAATCTAACACTAAATTCTCAAGTATATGTTTTTCGATGCAATAGATACGACGACACAATAAAAACTGTTTAAATTATTATATTTAATTTGGTTAGTTTATAATCGCCATTGCAAAGCCACGATAATAACTATGAAATAGTTGTGTTTTAAATAATTATTTTTAAACTTTGCAGTCGAGTAATTTAAAAGAAACTTTTCTAGGTTTTTATAAATAAATCTGTCAAACAAGAATGAGCCCTTGGCATAATTCACGGGAACCATAAGCTAGACGAGTTACCTTATTATATCAGAATTATATCAGTTGCTTCGAATTATTTGCACGTTTGTCGTGCACCTAGTGGTAGCTTAGATCAGATGAGTTGCTCTTCCTGGATTTCGGTAACCCATGGCAACATAGACACCATACACCACATATCTTCCGCGAACCAAACTCAGTGTTGATGTAGTGGTTTGGGCGGCGGTTTCTTGTGACTCAACATTTCTTAAAACTGGTTCGCCAACTAATGATCGGAACCGCCTCCAAAACCCCTGCTGGTTCCAAACATTAAACCTATCTTGGTAAATAAATGTTAAATGATAATATTCGCTGGTAGACAGGAGTAGTCGATATAATTTCAAATGATGTATTCAGTAGTAGACAATCTATGTAATGTCAAACGATAGAAAACATTCCTTTTAAATTCAAACGCCATATCTGTGTATAATGGTCATTTGTTGGTAAAAAAATAAAACACAACAACAGAACAATACTATTTAGATATAATAATTCATACACTGATTCTTATTTTGTACTTTGCGCATATTGTATTGAATTAACATCTGACAAATATGCAGCTACATAATAAAACGGAACTTTTAAATATTAAATCATTTATATTAACAGGCAATGGCGATTTGTAAATAATTAAAAAACGTAAACGTATTAATATGCTTATAATAGTTTATATTATAAACTATATAAACATAAAACGTGTCGTAGCAAATTAAACGATTATATTTAATAATACCATTGTATCATAATAAATGTAATAATTATTAAGTAGAAATACTAAACTAACTGCAATAGTGTTATACCGAGTCCTAACCACAAGGTATATGAATACGGAGCAAAGTGCGGTTGTGAAATAGGTTCAGTAGTTGCTCTAATACTATAGAAAGTTCCACACAAATGACAGAAGATACCATACAAGATACATTTATTCGCATACACCTGACTGCATGTCTTGCGCCAGTATCACAGGTTCATCCAAACTCGTGTACGCGTCCAGCTGTCGACTTTAATTAGCAACAAGATGGCGGCCACTCGGTCGTCTGCTGCTACAGAAAGCAGACGACTTCGCGCAATTACTCGTCGTCGTTTCGCGGCATTCCGCCCATCA
>JAODUO010001670.1:10000-22500 GCA_025642075.2 Ridgeia piscesae | reverse complement strand
TTCCCTCTCACCTTCCGTCCCTTTCCCAAGTGCCACACACGCTGAACCGGGTCGATCCCGTCGCATGTTTGGCGATAATAACTCGTGGCTAAAATAAACAAGACATACAAGTTGCATTTGCGGCCGGGCCTGAGCGCGTGAAACCGGAGCCTTTAATGGTCGCGTATTTCGCCGATAATGTTGTGCTGGATATGACGGTCGCCCAAGGCGCTCTTGGAGCACCCGAGATAAGGCGCTCTGGTATTTTGCGCCTACAGTTGCGCGTATTGCGCAAATATTGCTGTAATCCTACACAGAAGTGTCGCATCAGGGCCAGGAAGAGACGACTTTGACACGTCCTGTAGTGATGTATGCGGAATTCGTTCGTTGCTGTGGATGCCTTGGCGTCTACGGTTATGAGAACGCGAGGTTTTGGAGGGTGCGTGCGCTGGTTAGTTATGACTTAGTGTACCCCGATGGAGCAGTGTCGGAGGTTTCGTGAAAGAGCCGATTATGCTGAGGCACGTTCTACAGTTTTTCCCACGGTGACTTTTTTATCTACCCTATGCACTTAGAGGGTTTAGCGACACACGAACGTTGAATTGACCCCGGAAAATGAACACAGAGTGCTTGTATGCAGAAAGTAGCAATCTCTTCGTAGTGGGTTCCGCTGCTTCCCTCCATCCCCACCTCCCTGCCTCCCTGCCTCCCTTCCTTCCCCTTCCTCTCCTTCCTTCCTTCCCTTCCTTCCTTCCTTCCTTCCTTCCTTCCTTCCTTCCTGCCTGCCTGCCTGCCTGCCTGCCTGCCTGCCTGCCTGCCTGCCTGCCTGCCTGCCTGCCTGCCTGCCTGCCTGCCTGCCTGCCTGCCTGCCTCCGCCTGCCTCTGCCTGCCTCTGCCTGCCTCTGCCTGCCTGTCTCTCCTGCCTGCCTGCCTGCCTGCCTGCCTGCCTGCCTGCCTGCCTGCCTGCCTGCCTGCCTGCCTGCCTGCCTGCCTGCCTGCCTGCCTGCCTGCCTCACTCTCTTCATCTATCCATCCATCCGTCTGTTTACCCCCCTCCCTCCTGCCTTCTCTCCTCCCCTCGCTCTCTCTCGCTCTCTCCCCATCCCCAATTCCCCACCCTCCATTCCTCTCTCCCATCCCTCACAACATCCACTATTCAATCCGGTATCCAGACATTTTGGTAAAGGACACTTTGATAATGGACGTTTTGGTAACAGACGGTAACAGACATTTCGGTAACAGGACATTTCGGTAACTGGACAATTTGGTAATAGGACGTTTTGGTAATAGGACATCCTGGTAACATACATTTTGGTAGGTTGTGGTCGGTTTTCAACACTGGATTTGCTGGTACATAGTAAGTCGGTGTACGCACTAGCAGGGCAGTGCTTGCTTGCATGACACGTACAAACCCTACCACTTTATCATGCCGTTGTTCTCTATATGCTTGGTATATGCATAGCCATTCCACAACAGCTTTGCTTTCCCCCTGGTTGTTGTTGATAACTCCATGTTCACATGTATAGCTTCACCTTATGTGTGTCTGGATTTAAATGTGTCCTGCTAGCCACTGGTTGGCTGTAGTGGTTGAACACTCTAGCCACCACCACTGCTATTTGGAAGCCATGTTCCCTTCAGCGGTAAGCACTACCTCACGGATTACCCTACCTTACATACCTGATTGTAGGTGGGAAACCACGTTCCCTATCTAGAGTCTGGACCATCCTGATTTACAAATGGCTTAACTGACTGACATCTCAACAGGTTACCTCCTGATATGGCAGACTGGACTCTGATTATTTTCAGTAGTTTTACCAAAATGTCTTGTTACCGACACGTCTGTTACCCAAATGTCCATTACCAAAGTGTCCTTTACCAAAATGTCATGTATCCATTCAATCCCTCCTTCATCACCACGTTTCTCTCTCCCTTTCCATCTCGCTCTATGTCTCTTGTATCTTTTCCTTAATAATATATCTTATGGCAACCTTGACACACAATCCTTCCGTTCTTTACTCTCATCCCCTCTCTATTCACTTCACCCCTCTGCCTCTCTTCCTCTCCTCAGTCTTTCCCTAAACGCGGGCCCTGACTTGTCGTCTCCAGCCTCCGTCTTGACTGGCACGCGCCGAAACCACTTCACGTTGGCGCCAATGACAACATTTAATACCCGTCGCCGGCTCTTATCTAATCGGCCAAAGTAAATAAATCGGCAAAAACTCGCTTCAGCTTCGCGCATAGCGGGCGCGATTGACGAGTGACGACGGCAGGCAACGTGAGACGTGTGAGTGCGTCTTCTCTCCACGCTGGTACACTGGCGACTTGTCCGAGAACGTAGCCAGAAAGAAGAACGACGGCCAGGTGGTAGCGTACGTGCGTGCGTGCGTGCGTGCGTGCGTGCGTGCGTGTGTGTGTGTGTGTGTGTGTGTGTGTGTGCGTGCGTGCGTGCGTGCGTGCGTGCGTGCGTGCGTGCGTGCGTGCGTGCGTGCGTGCGTGCGTGTGTTAGAGCGTGCGTGCGTGCGCGTCTGATAATGTTCGTGATTAATTCATTTGGGCGTAGGGGATTTTATATTAAAAAGAAATAAATGCAGCAAGCGCTAGGTGAGTGTTTATTAAACGAAATATCGTTTATAGTTATGACTCGTTATTTAAAGAAATATAGTTTTAGTTGGTACATAATTGTGTCGTTTTTGTTGCGTGACCAAAGAGGAATTAAGACATGAGGAATAGCATGACAAAAGTAAAATTTGTTTAGTGTTTAGTGTTTAGTGTTTATACACATGTACATGTTTAGTATTTACTCAAACGAAGGAAACGGAGACGTTATAGCGCTTCATAAACCAAAACTATACTAGACAGAAACAGCGCGACAGCATGTGTTGTAGAAAGCACCGTTCTGCCCACGGGCATTCCCATCAAGCCACCGGACAACTTCGTCGTTGACGTTAGAATCATTATAGATACATCAAATCGACGGTCATTTCCCAATCAGGCGGTGCCCGGCCAAATTCCTCGGGGGGACGTTGTCATCTTCAAAGAGAGTCCGCCCAACGAGGCTAAGCCCCCCCCGCTAAATGATGCCGAACATGCTGGACCCAAGTTGATCACTTTGCGTTTATTCGACACAGCTGTCTGTCGGTTAGGGTGCATCGGCATTTATATCACAGACCGCCAGCGAAAGTCAAAAGTCCAATATACGATGTAGGTAAAAACGCAACTGGTAAAAAATCAGATTGATGGAAAATTTGGGCGGAGACCACCGACGTGTACTTATCTATTTTTAATAAGACAGCGCTGTAGATAGTACGCGTGTGCATGTGCGTGCGTGTGTTTTTTAAGCCTGCCAGCTGTTCAATACGATACTGCCTGTAATATATCGCCGTCACGATCGGCAAAGATAATGCTAAATATATGTATACATATATATATATATATATATATATATATATATATATATATATATATATATATATATATATATATATATAAAAAAAAAAAAATACAAAAACACACAAACAAACACACAGACGTTTATCTGTAACATAGTTGTTCATACCGTATATAAAGTCCCAATTATGCTACGATATATATATATATATATATATATATATATATATATATATATATATATATATATATATATATATATATATATATAATTATTCCACAAAGTACAGTATAAACACTATGTTACAGATAAACGTCTGTGTGTTTGTTTGTGTGTTTTGTTTGTTTGTGTTTATTTGTATGTGTATTTGTATATTACCATATTACCATACTAAGTCTTTACTATATTATCAAAAATGAAAACAAAATTACGATGACTGACGTGAAATATTTATGTATGATATTTATCAAAACTGTAACACATGAACTAAACAATTTACAATAAAAAATTATATTCGTATCTTTGTGTATCAAAACAACCAATAGTTGGCACAGCAAAACACTGAAACAATTAATCAGCCTGAAGATTCGTTGCCTATTATACACTTAGCCAGTAACATTGTAGGCCCCCTCCACTGCTTCAATAGCTGTATTTATAGGCTGTTGTTGGTGTTGCTAATTCGAGGCCGGGTCTTATTTTTGCGTCCGTCTCAAGAGACGGCAGCGGTAAACAACAGGTTACTGTTCAGTCTACTAATGGCGGTGTTTATCAACGCAACTCCGCCTACGGACCACGTCACGTGACTGCGTGACTAGACGACGCACATAGATGGGTCGCTTGATTTCCCACACCGCGAACTTTGGTATACGTTTAGTTCAGTGTGGCTGGAGGTCTTCGTACCGTCTGTAAATACGTCAAGGCTTAGTGTGTGTTGTTCGTTAAAAAGGCTATAATTAAATCCAAGTTTGACGATCGATGTGCTCGTCAGGAAGCTACGGTCCTCCATCGGAGTTTCCCCTGAGTCCGACCTACTCAGGCGTAATTCACTGTGTATGCGTCGATAATAATATTAAGTTAATATAAGAACGAAAATGTAATCATAATAATTTTAAATTTTACTTGCGTTTTACCCACACAACCATTATTTTGTGTTGGAGCATGAGATTAATTATGTATTTCTATATTATGTATGTTGTCAGAAATGTACGTTTAATCCATCTACTATTGCTGTAGTGGGGTACACAGAAAACACCGTAAAACATCAATAAACAACAAGAGATACAAAGAGTTGCATGCCAAATACATCGTCGTCATCGTTAGTCGTCGCCGCCGTCGCCGTCGCCGTCGCCGTCGCCGTCGCCGTCGCCGTCGCCGTCGCCGTCGCCGTCGCCGTCGCCGTCGCCGTCGCCGTCGCCGTCGCCGTCGCCGTCGCCGTCGCCGTCGCCGTCGCCGTCGCCGTCGCCGTCGCCGTCGCCGTCGCCGTCGCCTCGCCGTCGCCGTCGCCGTCGCCGTCGCCGTCGCCGTCGCCGTCGCCGTCGCCGTCGCCGTCGCCGTCGCCGTCGCCGTCGCGTCGCGTCGCCGTCGCCGTCGCCGTCGCCGTCGCCGTCGCCGTCGCCGTCGCCGTCGCCGTCGCCGTCGCCGTCGCCGTCGCCGTCGCCGTCGTCATCATTACATTCGATTGATCTCAATTTATCCAATGTAACCAATGACTCTCTGCAGCTATAAAACCATACTGAATACACATAAGAAAATCACTCTTAACAAGTAACTTTTTGTTGTTAATACATAGTCAGTTTGTAGATTAGAAGCCAACAGTGTAAACAAGCGATCGACCATAGAAAGAAACAACAAAATCCTCGCCATCCTGGTAGGAGATATTCCCCTAAAGTTAGCAATTTAACATTACACATACACAATGAAATATCATACATCGGCAACATGCAGGTGATGGATGCTCGTAACCAGCTCATCCGGTTACAAGTACGAACTTTATACCAACAGTTACCGGTGCGAATTTTACAACTACCGAACTGCGTAAAACGAACTCCCGGCTTCCACAGCCTGTGAGGAGGGTGCAACCGTCGAAAGCACGCGCGCAATCTCCCCTCCCCTCCCCGCCCGCCGACCGCAGCAATCTTAATGCGCGTCGCGTGTTTACACGCGGGGTCCCAGCGAGTCTCCTCTGCAACAACTGTTTACGCCGGCCGCCAGATATGCTGCCCGACGATTTATGAGCGCGATAATATTACACGATTTCGCGCTTGGCGGACATAACTCACTGCCGCCTGGACGTCAATCGCGAACTGTCGTGAGTCCTGGATCTTGGATTCGGGTTGGACGTTGGAATAGTCGAAACTGGAATTTGATCGATTACCGCAGGTAGATGTGTCATCGTCGAAGAATGAAATAATCGGACTAACACTAACAGTGAGATGATTTGGACAGAAACTGAAGTAAAATGGATGAATCCCATAGTCATACGCACTTTCTGTCGTATACTACATGACTCTCAAGGAACTCAAATTGAAGAACTAGATATATCTCTGTCTAAAGTTATGAAATAAGATAAACACACATAATTATTGGCAATTTCAACCTTCCTAACAACAATTGGGAAAATCACCATATTACACCTAACAGTGTATAGTACAGTTGCTGCAAACAAACTACTCTCCCTCGTAGAGGAACATGGACTAATCCAACATGTCAATGAACCCACACGTAAACAAAGACACGCCAACAATATCGTAGATCTTGTCTTCACAAATAGACCTGGGTAAATATAGACATTAAACGTAGTAGACGGCAAAGCAGACCACAGCACAGTTATTATTGATGTAAACATCTCAACCACTCGCAAGCATCGCCCAAAACGAAAATATTTCATAAGAAATAAAACTGACCACCTTAACATTAAGAAATCTCTCGATAACATCACGCATGAATAGTTTTCTCTAACCCAAAAGATGACAGTCAACGACAAATGGGAACCACCATGTACCACTTCATCTTAGAACTTCCATACACAACCTTCCCTTGGTTCAGTAAAGAAAATTGCAAAAGAAAGAAACGATTAAATAAGACAGCAAAAAGATCTAGAAATCCAGAAGACTGGCAAGAGTTTTGTAACATCAGGAAACATCATGCACAAACACCTTCGTTCTGCTAGACTGTCGTATATAAATCAATTCCTAACAACTGCAGTAACAGACAAACCGAAAGCATTCTGGGGTTTCATTTCCGAACTTAGACAAGATAACTAGGGTATTGGGACCTCAACATTGCGGAAGTATAATTAGCGATGACAAACAAACAACAGAAGCCTTAAGCAATCTGTTCAAAAGTGTCGTCACACATGTAGGAAATTCCAAGTTGCCAAATCTGAACCACAGCCCACATGGAGAAATAGCCAAACTAACCATTTCACTTAAATTTGTTCATGACCAACTCTCACAAATTAACGCATCTAAATCAGAAGGACCAGATGGTATTCCGCCATGGTTTCTAAACAGATATGCCTCCCACCTAACACCAATAATACATGATAAACATAACAGCAATTTTAAAAAAGGAAACAGGGAAGAAACTTCAAACTGCGGACCAATATCCTTGACACCTGTGATTTCCAAACTTCTTGAACACATAATTCATAGCCACATCATGAAATACCCCGAAAAACATCACATCCTAACTGACCACCAACATGGTTTCCGTGCATAAATATCAACAGAAACTCAATTAATTCAAACTGTCCATGACATAAGCAAATCCCTTGATGAAAAGAAATCTGTAGACATGGTCATTCTAGACTTCACCAAAGCATTCGATAAAGTTACAAATAAAAGACATCACAGGCCCAATATCATCATGGATAGAAAACTTCCTTGCAGAAAGAACTCAACAAGTTGTAATAAATGGATCAACATCTAAACCAATTCAAGTCACATCTGAGGTACCATAGGGAACAATTACATTAGCCTCAAGAAATCCGACACCAAAAATCTCTACACCTTCTGTGGCTTAAATCTGTTGAATCACATTGTTATCTTGGCATACAAATATCAAGTACATTAAACTGGATACCAAAATGCAACTTATTCGCTAGGAAAGCACAACAGACACTGAGTCTATTATATCCTACACAACCCTTGTCCGCCCAATTCTTGAATATGCGACATCATGGGATCCACACTGCCTAAAATATGAAAACATTAGAAATAACCCAAAGACAAACTGCGAGATTTTCTACACACGACTATCTCAGAGAGCCAGGAAGAGTATAACACGATTTCTTAAAGACCTCCATAATATACAAGATGGAACATAACCTTATAGATATCCCACTATAAATCACTATATCCAACACAACACTAGATCCGCACGTAAACATGATAGTCAGTTCTTACAAATGTGACACTCTGCAAACATATTTGGAAACAGCTTCTTTCCAATAACAATACAAGAATGCAATGATATACCCAGAGCGCTATCTCAAGCAAATCACTAAACTCATTTCAAAATAATGTAATACAATATATTAGCAATGACCCACCATGCGCACTGCCGTGATGTGTCCCTAGGACATTTTACCAGTTAACAATACAAATACGATACGGACTCGCCAGGTGGTGCCGCAGTAGCAATATATTTTCCAGCGATACGTGGTTTCGTCCCTCCCCCACGTAATGTTTGCGCTTTTTTTTCGTTTTTGATTCGTTTATATGCAACTTTGCGCTTCTGACTCGTCATGAAAGAAATTGGGTGGGATTATGACATTATAAAAGTCATTCGTTTTTCGAGTGCATTTGGCAAGTTTCGCCAAAAATAAAATTACCTTTTGATGTTATTATTTTATGTTTTATATTTTACATTACTTAAGATAGGGAGGTTTGTTTGGTTTCGTGGGACAACTGCTAGCGTGCTCCAATCTGGGCAGCATCACCTCAATAGCGCCTATGTCTGTTGCATATTATCTTTAAATCGTTTCCACAGACCAATTAATTTCTTTTGTCGCCGATTAAGACATCGTAAAAAATAGAGATCTTCCAATAAAATTACCGAGAAGAAATTGAAATTTTAAAGTTCGAAAAATAAAACGAATTAAATAGCCTTTCTGTTATATAATGTATGATACAGTGAACGACGACGACGATGTTTATCACCACCACCGACATCATCACAACAACCTACTACTGACTCTGCTCTACTGCCTGCTGCTGCTGCTGCTGCTGCTGCTGCTGCTGCTGCTGCTGCTGCTGTCTGCTGCTGCTGCTGCTGCTGCTGCTGCTGCTGCTGCGCTGCTGCTGCTGCTGCTGCTGCTGCCCTTGCTGCTGCTGCTGCTGCTGCTGCTGCTGCTGCTGCTGCTGCTGCTGCTGCTGCTGCTGCTGTGCTGCTTGCTGCTAGCTGCTGCTGCTGCTGCTGCTGCTGCTGCTGCTGCTGTCTGCTGCTGCTGCTGCTGCTGTGCTGCTGCTGCTGCTGCTGCTGCTGCTGCTGCTGCTGCTGCTGCTGCTGCTGCGCTGCTGCTGCTGTGCTGCTGCTGCTGCTGCTGCTGCTGCTGCTGCTGCTGTGCTGCTGCTGCTGCTTGCTGCTGCTGCTGTGCTGCTGCTGCTGCTGCTGCTGCTGCTGCTGCTGCTGCTGCTGCTGTGCTGTTGCTGCTGCTGTTGCTGCTGCTGCTGCTGCTGCTGCTGCTGCTGCTAGCTGCCTAGCTGCTGCTGCTGCTGCTGCTGCTGCTGCTGCTGCTGCTGCTGCTGCTGCTGCTGCTGCTGCTGCTGCTGCTGCTGCTAGCTGCTGCTGCTGCTGCTGCTGCTGCTGCTGCTGCTGCTGCTGCTGCTGCTGCTGCTGCTAGCTGCTGCTAGCTGCTGCTGCTGCTGCTGCTGCTGCTGCTACGCTGCTGCTACTGCTGCTGCTGCTGCTGCTGCTGCTGCTGCTGCTGCTGCTGCTACTGCTGCTGCTACTGCTGCTACTACTAGCTACTAGCTCTACTTATATAATAATAATAATAACACTAATAATAATAATAACAATACTACTAATAATAATAAGTAGAGTTAAATTGTGACATAATAACAATGCTACGACAATGTCTTCCTGTCACCTTCATTGTTATAAATCATTTGGAGGATACGTGACCACTGTGAACTTGTAGATGGACCCCCGTTGAATGTATACTATGGGAAATCGACCCCGCACGTGGAAAAATATTTTTTCCATATGTAGAGTGAGTTAGAAGTGGTTCGTCGATGCACTTTCAGTAACATCATTTGTTCCAGTTGGTTTGTTCAAACCTGTCGAAGTCGCTAGAAGCGACAGTAGATTTCATTTCCACGGGAATATCGCAACATCAACGCTACAACTACGCTACGACTACGCTACGACTACGCTACAACTACGCTACAACTACGCTACGACTACGCTACGACTACGCTACGACTACGCTACGACTACGCTACAACTACGCTACGACTACGCTACGACTACGCTACGACTACGCTACAACTACGCTACAACTACGCTACGACTACGCTACGACTTACGCTACGACTACGCTACAACTACGCTACAACTACGCTACAACTACGCTACGACTCGACTGTCACGGAAGGTCGCGACCTTTGTCTTGGCTAACGCATGTGATAGTTCTTTCATAGTGTGGTGACAGCGGGTGTCTGTCATTCTTCCCATGTCAATCAATCTGTCTCCGTTAACCAGGTACGCCTGTCAATCATTCTTCGTTCGTGGACTAAGTTGTCATTTTTTGTAGCCGACGCGTGCGTCCAATTAACGAAAATGTCCTCGACGCTACGTGTGTTTCCAATTACAATTTTTTTATTATTATTCGTTTATCAGGAATACGTACAATATTGAAGAGCAAAAATTTGCGTTAAGATTTATTTTAACAAAGCAACGTCATGTCACTTGTGTACAGAAAGAAATAGAAAATAAAAAACAACATCACAACCAAATTGTTTGTCCATTCATTTCGCTGACTTCTGATATGGCGCGGTATCCAATCATCAGGATTGCTCATAGCGCTTTACACTTTACTTCCCTGACAGACCTGTTTAATCAGACACCATCTCAACGTTTCTGGGAAGCATCCAGCCATAAGCACCATTTAATGCGCGAAAGCTGCTCGTACACATATACACCACATGTCTCTAGCCAGATACTCATGTATACAGCTGAGTGACCTGGAGCAATCTAGAGTGAAACAACTTTCCCAAGGTTTTAACACCGCAGAACAAGATTCGAACCCGGATCCTCTAAGTCGAGAGTCCAAAGCTCTACCCCTGAGCCACTGCGCTCTACTTTGGATATATGTTGTTCTACGAAACATAGACTAATTTTCTTTCAGCTAATTTTAGCATGTCGGAGTGCAAAATCTGATGTCATACTTCAACCGTACTCTGTTGTTACATTTACACTTGTTCTATTCAATGTGCGTGTGCGTGTGCGTGTGCGTGTGCGTGTGCGTGTGCGTGTGCGTGTGCGTGTGCGTGTGCGTGTGCGTGTGCGTGTGCGTGTGCGTGTGCGTGTGCGTGTGCGTGTGCGTGTGCGTGTGCGTGTGCGTGTGCGTGTGCGTGTGCGTGTGCGTGTGCGTGTGCGTGTGTGCGTGTGCGTGTGCGTGTGCGTGTGCGTGTGCGTGTGCGTGTGCGTGTGCGTGTGCGTGTGCGTGTGCGTGTGCGTGTGCGTGTGCGTGTGCGTGTGCGTGTGCGTGTGCGTGTGCGTGTGCGTGTGCGTGTGCGTGTGCGTGTGCGTGTGCGTGTGCGTGTGCGTGTGCGTGTGCGTGTGCGTGTGCGTGTGCGTGTGCGTGTGCGTGTGCGTGTGCGTGTGCGTGTGCGTGTGCGTGTGCGTGTGCGTGTGCGTGTGCGTGTGCGTGTGCGTGTGCGGTGCGTGTGCGTGTGCGTGTGCGTGTGCGTGTGCTGTGTGCGTGTGCGTGTGCGTGTGCGTGTGCGTGTGCGTGTGCGTGTGCGTGTGCGTGTGCGTGTGCGTGTGCGTGTGCGTGTGCGTGTGCGTGTGCGTGTGCGTGTGCGTGTGCGTGTGCGTGTGCGTGTGCGTGTGCGTGTGCGTGTGCGTGTGCGTGTGCGTGTGCGTGTGCGTGTGCGTGTGCGTGTGCGTGTGCGTGTGCGTGTGCGTGTGCGTGTGCGTGTGCGTGTGCGTGTGCGTGTGCGTGTGCGTGTGCGTGTGCGTGTGCGTGTGCGTGTGCGTGTGCGTGTGCGTGTGCGTGTGCGTGTGCGTGTGCGTGTGCGTGTGCGTGTGCGTGTGCGTGTGCGTGTGCGTGTGCGTGTGCGTGTGCGTGTGCGTGTGCGTGTGCGTGTGCGTGTGCGTGTGCGTGTGCGTGTGCGTGTGCGTGTGCGTGTGCGTGTGCGTGTGCGTGTGCGTGTGCGTGTGCGTGTGCGTGTGCGTGTGCGTGTGCGTGTGCGTGTGCGTGTGCGTGTGCGTGTGCGTGTGCGTGTGCGTGTGCGTGTGCGTGTGCGTGTGTGTGCGTGTGCGTGTGCGTGTGCGTGTGCGTGTGCGTGTGCGTGTGCGTGTGCGTGTGCGTGTGCGTGTGCGTGTGCGTGTGCGTGTGCGTGTGCGTGTGCGTTGCGTGGCGGTGCGTGTGCGTGTGCGTGTGCGTGTGCGTGTGCGTGTGCGTGTGCGTGTGCGTGTGCGTGTGCGTGTGCGTGTGCGTGTGCGTGTGCGTGTCGCGTGTGCGTGTGCGTGTGCGTGTGCGTGTGCGTGTGGTTCGTGTGGTGGGTGTGCGTGTGGTGTGCGTGTGCGGTGCGTGTGTGGTGCGCGTGGGTGTGGTGCACGTGCGTAATTGCGTGTGCGTGTGCGTGAAAGTGCGCGTGCGCGTGCGTGTAAAGCGTGCATTGTGTGCGTGCGCGTGTGCTTATGCGCCACTGTGCGCGTAGCGCTGTGCGTGCGCAGGAAACGCTCTGTGCGGTGGTTACGCGTAAGGTGCGCGTGCGCGTGGACGTGAGTGTGTGGGTGTGTGGGTGTATGGGTGTGCCTGTGTGTGTGGGAAAAAAATGACACCTAAATCTCGGTAGATTCTCAAAATCCTCCTGACGTGTAAAACCAACTTGTTGCTCAGCTTCTTATCCCAACATTGCCTAGCCTGTCTCCAGAGAAACCTTCTTGTGCGATGTTT
>JAODUO010001670.1:0-5000 GCA_025642075.2 Ridgeia piscesae | reverse complement strand
GTCCGTCCGTCCGTCCGTCCGTCCGTCCGTCATAATTATTCAACTGTATAGAGTCTGGCGTAATCCCCTCCGTATGGAACAGCGTCTTTTCCCGTTTCATTTGTTTTCTCCCCTTCCTCGCTTGTCCGTCCGTCCGTCCGTCCGTCCGTCCGTCCGTCCGTCCGTCCGTCCGTCCGTCCGTCCGTCCGTCCGTCCGTCCGTCCGTCCGTCCGTCCGTCCGTCCGTCCGTCCGTCCGTCCGTCCGTCCGTCCGTCCGTCCGTCCGTCCGTCCGTCCGTCCGTCCTGTCCGTCCGTCCGTCCGTCCGTCCGTCCGTCCGTGTCCGTCCGTCCGTCCGTCCGTCCGTCCGTCCGTCCGTCCGTCCGTCCGTCCGTCCGTCCGTCCGTCCGTCCGTCCGTCCGTCCGTCCGTCCGTCCGTCCGTCCGTCCGTCCGTCCGTCCGTCCGTCCGTCCGTCCGTCCGTCCGTCCGTCCGTCCGTCCGTCCGTCCGTCCGTCCGTCCGTCCGTCCGTCCGTCCGTCCGTCCGTCCGTCCGTCCGTCCGTCCGTCCGTCCGTCCGTCCGTCCGTCCGTCCGTCCGTCCGTCCGTCCGTCCGTCCGTCCGTCCGTCCGTCCGTCCGTCCGTCCGTCCGTCCGTCCGTCCGTCCGTCCGTCCGTCCGTCCGTCCGGCAGCCCGCCCGCCCGCCCGCCCGCCCGCCCGCCCGCCCGCCCGCCCGCCCGCCCGCCCGCCCGCCCGTCCGTCCGTCCGTCCGTCCGTCCGTCCGTCCGTCCGCCGCCGCCCGCTGCCCGTCCGTCCGTCCGTCCGTCCGTCCGTCCGTCCGTCCGTCCGTCCGTCCGTCCGGGGGACATTGTCAGAAAGTATTAGCTTATGAATGTTTTGTACATGTCTAAATGGATAAACCACGGGGAAATGAGCTACAATAATAACAGGGACCCATCTAACAATTACCACAAACTAGTCGGCCTCTGAGGAAATACGCGAGCAACCTCAACACCTCATGACGTGTCGTGCCTCCAAGTCTAGGCCACGTGCAACGATTAATCACGCAGCAGAAGCGTTTACATAGGCATGCGAGATACACATTTAACACCCCTGTACACTTCATGCCCGCGGTGATTCTCTCAACCAGCGTCGACGATACGTCGTAAACCGAATGGGTCTATTACGTAACTGGCCGAGTTACTCAGCGACGGTCTAACACTGAAATTACAATCCTCTGAGTTCCCAGTCCCATTGCTCTGGATGTATGCGCTAGCTGGATTAAATCTTAGGTTGCATTTTCTACAATCTCATGTCATGAAAATAGCCAGTCTCCTGCGCTAAAACGTTTGAAAATCGAGATACATTGTTTCAGCGTATCCTAAAAATAGATCGTGACGCAACAAAATGCTAATGGCTTTTTAACAAGATTGCCACTCTAAAATTATCTCAAGATGTCAGATGGACAAGGAAGCCCTTTGGCTTATCGATAGTGCAACCTTTCTATCTATGTGTATCCCACCCTTCTAAGGTATATGTCGATTTTATTGTTAAGCATATTAACACTAGTAGCACCCACACAACCAGCAGACAGTCTGTTCCAAACATTTACTGTTCTCCGTAAAAATGAAATATTGAGGTCCAAAATTGACCACCTCTTGTTGCGAATTTTGATAAAGTAAACATTTACGAACCTGCCTAGTAGGCCGGCCAGATCACATTCAAAATCTCAGCCAGATGCAGGTTAAACAGAAAAATAAAGAAACAAAACAAAAACCAATCATACAGTAAATCTGTTTTATAATATAGACACTCCGAAAGGCGACACCACAAAACCGGAGCGGCCAGTGTCGCTGACGTCTTTATCCTCGACTGTTTATCGCTGTCGGCGTAAAAGTAGGCCCGAGGGAAGGGAACTAAGCGAGAAGGTCGCCTCCACGGCCTCCACCCGTCAGTCGAGATGATGGAGGCGAGAGTCGCTGATGCCTCGTCGCCAGCATCGATACGCCGGATCCACTTTCACTTTTTATTGGGCAGGCAAATCGGGTAGGAAACCTAGTCCTGGTGGAGTATGGGTGGGCCGTGGAGGGGGAGGGCGGGAGGGTTGGGAGCGAAGCAGCGGACGATATATAGAGCAGCATCGACAATCACGTGTGTGTGTGTGTGTGTGTGTGTGTGTGTGTGTGTGTGTGTGTGTGTGTGTGTGTGTGTGTGTGTGTGTGTGTGTGTGTGTGTGTGTGTGGTGTGTGTGTGTTTTTTTTTTTTTTTTGTGTGTGTGTGTGTGTGTGTGTGTGTGTGTGTGTGTTTATATATATATATATATATATATATATATATATATATATATATATGTGTGTGTGTGTGTGTGTGTGTGTGTGTGTGTGCGTGCGTGCGTGCGTGCGTGCTGGTGGGTGTGTTCATATATATATATGTGTGTGTGTGTGTGTGTGTGTGTGTGTGTGTGTGTGTGTGTGTGTGTGTGTGTGAGTGTGTGTGTGTGTGTGTGTGTGTGTGTGTGTGTTTGTATGCGTCAGTGGATGTGTGCGTTGTGCGTGTGTGCGTGCGTGCGTGCGTGCGTGCCTGCGTGCGTGCGTGCGTGCGTGCGTAAGTGCGTGCGTGAGAGCGAGTTTCTGTGCTCATAATTATATGCACACACCCACCAATGACACGTGATCACTTTGATGGCGCAGTTGATCTGCCACAAGTGTCCGGAGCGTGTAACACACTGGCTCAGTGGAAAGGCCAGTTCAAACTCCGGTATGCCGCAGTGAATGGACTTCTGTTGTGTCTGGACCGGCGGTTCGTTTATCAGAATATAGAAAACGGAGACCGTAAAGAATGACTTTTCAGAGTGTTGATTGACTTTAAGCATGGTTAATTGGTGTAAGGTTTAAAACAAAACGGCTAAGACGTTGTTCAAACCTTACTGTTGTAAATCAATAATGAACACTATAATATATGGTACACTTATTAACACTGTGTTGAAACTATTGTTGGCACAAGTTTGTCTTCAACATTTAATAATAATATAAACATAATTGATATAAAGACCCGTGTCAAAATATTTAAACATTAAAACCTGAAATATTAATTTTTTTCACATGGGGATCCATGCAATCAATATTCAACATAACAAAGACACAAAGTACATGTAATGTTAATACTTTAATGTCCTTATTCTGTTGTTGGAAGTGGTTTTTATTAAATAGTTTCGATTTAGTCATTAGTCACATCACCACCTAAACCACAGTAGAAATACAATATAATTCTTGATTTTATTGTTTTTATTATTATTATTATTATCATCATCATTATTATTGGTATTGTTAATTCAAACGTATCTTGTTACAATCCCTCCTTGATGCAAATAACTTCCAAAAGAGAACCAACTTCGAAAGGCACGTTCTGCTGTTCTTCGGCACACTCTTACACATTAAAAACCGCTGTTCGTTGCCATATCACACGTCTTCGCCAGCGGTGATTTAACGTGGAACTAACCGAAACGGTTTTTTCTTTTCTGCGGGACAATTCGCTAGCCGCGGGGTTCCGAGAAATGCACGCGCCGTTATCAGAGTTTACACAAGACGACAGTTATGGCGGCCGCTGTCGCGACACAGAGGAACTAGCGCTAACAGACGGCCGCGTCTCTTGACAACAAACGACGTCACACTGGCGACTAGCGACCGCCGGTGTCGGGACTTGGCGTAAACATTGGACTTCTTACGGATGGACAAGGCCTCGACAGATCACCGGAGAAAATCGCGAGATTAGAACATCGTATAGTGGATGGGCTGGTGGCCGGGTATCGCTGTCCGATCTTCTTAGAAGATGTGTATAAAACAGAACAGGGACGTAGCTTCGTCGTTCCTCAGTTGTATGTAACTGAAATAAGTAGCTAATTAATCATCGGTTATTGTGGTTCGTAGTGCTTGTCATCAGTTTGTTATCGGCATATATTACTATGGGTTTATAGTTTGAGATATTATTTTACCCCTTTTCACGTGTGTGTGTGTGTGTGCGTGCGTGCGTGCGTGCGTGCGTGTGTGTGTGCGTGCGTGCGTGTCGTGTGTGTGTGCGTGTGTGATGTGTGTATATGATGTATGTACGCCTGTGAGTAATATTTATAGTAATAATTAAACAGTTCTACAACAAATGCCCCGTTTGTACAAGCCAATATCGGCGCCTCGATGTGTCGATTGTTACGTCATTGGGAAAGGTCAAGGACGTTTGATATTACTTCAGCGTTGCATAAATGTAGAGTAATTTCTACATGTCACTAGCATAATTTAATGCAGCATTACATGCGACTTACAAACCTAAAGTTCGCGCGTTCCAAAGGCTATATATCATGCTTTATATTTTAAGCATATTCATTAAAACATATTTTATCGAAATGACACTTAAGAATGAACTACGTTTCGTTTGCTTTCATATTAATGATGCCATGTTATTAACACTGGCATTGTCTGACAGTTTAACCTGGTAACACGTGTAGTGATTGCACAATAGTATATTGACAAAAGATGGAATGCCTATCCCTGCTAAATCAAACAAATGAATTGCGTTTATTAATAACTATAATTACAAATTGTTCGTTGTTAAAATAAATAGCCTGTGAAAGAGCATTATACCTATTGCCTAAATATCATTAGTGCACAGTCACGCTTCACATTCACAGGGATCCGTACAAACATCCTGTTGAATGTATTCTAAACATCTCCGATTTGTGCGTCTTGAGAAAGAGGCTACGTCAGTACGTGTGACGATAATTCCGAATTACGTCATCGTAAACACGTGACTCGTAGTTTCTATCGTTTCCGCTGATTGGTGAATCTATTTTTGTTATACTGTATGATGTTTAAATGTTAGTGTTGGTCTCCCTGTGCACTAATTTCACTTCTATTGGATAACGTAATAATTCGATGCAATGGGTATTTCCGATTTTGCCACAGAATACGGTTAATAAAGTGAAATAATGGATTATTATCTTGACGTGGTGTGTAAGGATATAATTTTCTCCATACC
>JAODUO010001669.1:45000-75596 GCA_025642075.2 Ridgeia piscesae | reverse complement strand
ATAATTCAAGAGTGAGACTGTGGTAAATGAATATCAAGAGTGAGACTGTGGTAAATGAATATCAAGAGTGAGACTGGGTATGAATTCAAGAGTGAGACTGTGGTAAATGAATTCAAGAGTGAGACTGTGGTAAATGAATATCAAGAGTGAGACTGTGGTAAATGAATATCAAGAGTGAGACTGGTGAGTGAATGTCAAGAGTGAGACTGTGGTAAATGAATATCAAGAGTGAGACTGTGGTAAATGAATATCAAGAGTGAGACTGTGGTAAATGAATATCAAGCGTGAGACTGGTAAATGAATATCAAGAGTGAGACTGGTGAGTGAATGTCAAGAGTGAGACTGTGGTAAATGAATATCAAGAGTGAGACTGTGGTAAATGAATATCAAGAGTGAGACTGGTGAGTGAATATCAAGAGTGAGACTGTGGTAAATGAATATCAAGAGTGAGACTGGTGAGTGAATGTCAAGAGTGAGACTGTGGTAAATGAATATCAAGAGTGAGACTGGTGAGTGAATATCAAGAGTGAGACTGTGGTAAATGAATATCAAGAGTGAGACTGGTAAATGAATATCAAGAGTGAGACTGGTGAGTGAATATCAAGAGTGAGACTGGGGTAAATGAATATCAAGAGTGAGACTGGTAAATGAATATCAAGAGTGAGACTGGTATGAATATCAAGGGGAGACTGGGTAAATGAATATCAAGAGTGAGACTGGTGAGTGAATATCAAGAGTGATACTGGTAAATGAATATCAAGAGTGAGACTGGTGAGTGAATATCAAGAGTGAGACTGGTGAGTGAATATCAAGAGTGAGACTGGTAAATGAATATCAAGAGTGAGACTGGTGAGTGAATATCAAGAGTGAGACTGGTGAGTGAATATCAAGAGTGAGACTGTGATAAATGAATATCAAGAGTGAGACTGGCGAGTGAATATCAAGAGTGAGACTGGTAAATGAATATCAAGAGTGAGACTGGTGAGTGAATATAAAGAGTGAGACTGTGGTAAATGAATATCAAGAGTGAGACTGGTGAGTGAATATAAAGAGTGAGACTGTGGTAAATGAATATCAAGAGTGAGACTGGCGAGTGAATATCAAGAGTGAGACTGTGGTAAATGAATATCAAGAGTGAGACTGGCGAGTGAATATCAAGAGTGAGACTGTGGTAAATGAATATCAAGAGTGAGACTGGTGAGTGAATATCAAGAGTGAGACTGTGATAAATGAATATCAAGAGTGAGACTGGCGAGTGAATATCAAGAGTGAGACTGTGGTAAATGAATATCAAGAGTGAGACTGGTGAGTGAATATAAAGAGTGAGACTGTGGTAAATGAATATCAAGAGTGAGACTGGTGAGTGAATATCAAGAGTGAGACTGTGGTAAATGAATATCAAGAGTGAGACTGGTAAATGAATATTAAGAGTGAGACTGTGGTAAATGAATATCAAGAGTGAGACTGGTGAGTGAATATCAAGAGTGAGACTGTGGTAAATGAATATCAAGAATGAGACTGGTGAGTAAATATCAAGAATGAGACTGTGGTAAATGAATATCAAGAGTGAGACTGTGGTAAATGAATATCAAGAGTGAGACTGTGGTAAATGAATATCAAGAGTGAGACTGTGATAAATGAATATCAAGAGTGAGACTCTGGTGAGTGAATATCAAGAGTGAGACTGTGGTAAATGAATATCAAGAGTGAGACTGGTGAGTGAATATCAAGAGTGAGACTGTGGTAAATGAATATCAAGAGTGAGACTGCATGGTGAGTGAATATCAAGAGTGAGACTGGTAAATGAATATCAAGAGTGATACTGTGGTGAGTGAATATCAAGAGTGAGACTGTGGTAAATGAATATCAAGAGTGAGACTGTGGTAACTGAATATCAACAGTGAGACTGGTGAGTGAATGTCAAGAGTGAGACTGTGGTAAATGAATATCAAGAGTGAGACTGTGGTAAATGAATATCAAGAGTGAGACTGGTGAGTGAATGTCAAGAGTGAGACTGTGGTAAATGAATATCAAGAGTGAGACTGTGGTAAATGAATATCAAGAGTGAGACTGTGGTAAATGAATATCAAGAGTGAGACTGGTGAGTGAATGTCAAGAGTGAGACTGTGGTAAATGAATATCAAGAGTGAGACTGTGGTAAATGAATATCAAGAGTGAGACTGTGGTAAATGAATATCAAGCGTGAGACTGGTAAATGAATATCAAGAGTGAGACTGGTGAGTGAATGTCAAGAGTGAGACTGTGGTAAATGAATATCAAGAGTGAGACTGTGGTAAATGAATATCAAGAGTGAGACTGTGGTAAATGAATATCAAGAGTGAGACTGGTGAATGAATATCAAGAGTGAGACTGTGGTAAATGAATATCAAGAGTGAGACTGGTGAGTGAATGTCAAGAGTGAGACTGTGGTAAATGAATATCAAGAGTGAGACTGGTGAGTGAATATAAAGAGTGAGACTGTGGTAAATGAATATCAAGAGTGAGACTGGTGAGTGAATATCAAGAGTGAGACTGTGGTAAATGAATATCAAGAGTGAGACTGTGGTAAATGAATATCAAGAGTGAGACTGTGGTAAATGAATATCAAGAGTGAGACTGGTGAGTGAATGTCAAGAGTGAGACTGTGGTAAATGAATATCAAGAGTGAGACTGGTAAATGAATATCAAGAGTGAGACTGTGGTAAATGAATGTCAAGAGTGAGACTGTGGTAAATGAATATCAAGAGTGAGACTGTGGTAAATGAATATCAAGAGTGAGACTGTGGTAAATGAATATCAAGAGTGAGACTGGTAAATGAATATCAAGAGTGAGACTGGTGAGTGAATATCAAGAGTGAGACTGTGGTAAATGAATATCAAGAGTGAGACTGGTAAATGAATATCAAGAGTGAGACTGTGGTAAATGAATATCAAGAGTGAGACTGTGGTAAATGAATATCAAGGGTGAGACTGTGATAAATGAATGTCAACAGTGAGACTGTGGTGAGTGAATAGGAAGAATGAGACTGCAGTAAATGAATGTGATGAAGACTGAGAGTGGGTAGCGAATGGCAAGAACATGAGACAGTGATGAGTGAATATCAAGAGTGAGACTAATGAGTGGGACTGCGATGAATAAATGTGAAAGGGATAGTCAGAGTGTCATGAGTGAACATGTTAAGAATGAGACTAAACATCAACAATGAGAGTCAGAGACTGTTGAATGAATGTAAACAGTCATACTCATTATTGAGAATGTTAAGACTGTGAGTAGTGAATGTAAAGAGTGAGACTGGTGAGTAAATGTCGAGCAAGACTGGTGAAATAATGTCAAAAGTGAGACTGTTAAGTGAATGTCAAAAGTGAGACTGGTCAGTGAACAACAAGAATGGGACTATACTGAGTGAATATCAAGAGTGAGACTGATGAGTGAATGTCGAGGTAGACTGGGAAGTGTCAATGTCAAGAGTGAGACTGGTAAGTGAATGTCAAGTGAGACTGGTAAGTGAATGTCAAGTGGGACTGGTAAGTGAATGTCAAGTGGGACTGGTAAGTGAATGTCAAGAGAGAGACTGGTGAGTGAATGTTGAGTGAGGCTGGTAAGTGAATGTCAAGTGAGACTGGTAAGTGAATGTCAAGAGAGAGACTGGTGAGTGAATGTTGAGTGAGGCTGGTAAGTGAATGTCAAGTGAGACTGGTAAGTGAATGTCAAGTGAGACTGGTAAGTGAATGTCAAGTGGGACTGGTAAGTGAATGCCAAGAGTGAGACTAGTAAGTGAATGTCGAATGAGACTGGTAAGTGAATGTTGAGTGAGACTGGGAAGTGAATGTCAAGAGAGAGAGAGACTGGTGAGTGAATGTTGAGTGAGACTGGTAAGTGAATGTCAAGAGAGAGACTGGTGAGTGAATGTTGAGTGAGACTGGTAAGTGAATGTCAAGAGAGAGACTGGTGAGTGAGGCTGGTGAGTGAATGTCAAAAGTGAGACTGGTTATAGAATGTTAAAGGTAAGACTGGTGAGTGAGACTTGTGAGTGAGACAGTACAAGTGTACCCTGTGAATGCCGTGAATGAGACTGGTTTAGTTGATGTTGGTCTCTTAATCGTTATTGCTCTGACAAAATCATCTGTTGAAATTATATAATGATGTTTGATGTATTTCAGCTGGTATGTTGTGAATTATAGTATGGCAGAAACTCTCCCCTTTGGTTTTCGAAAAGGCTGTGACTTTGTGAAGAAGAGCTGCAGAGACTATATGCAGATCAAGAAAAATGCGTTGGTATTTCAACATCAAGTTTTGTGTGTTAGTAGATTTCCCATGTAATTGGAAATAATGCTTCAGATGAAATATGAAATCATCATGTTATCAACACATTTACATCAGTGTTTAAGTATTACATCCTGCATTTATTTATTACGTAATCACATTGTTTGATAGACAACATTTTAATGTTTATTTATTACATAATATTCGCGTTGTTTTACAGACAACATTTTAATGTTTGTTAATGAATAAGTCATCGGCAGAAGGTTGTTATCATGTGTGCTGGTGTCTCAACTCATCTTGTCCTGTCACTGCTATATTGTCCTGACACTACTATGTTGTCCTGTCGCTGCTATGTTGTCCTGTCTCTACTATGTTGTCCTGACACTGCTGTGTTGTCCTGTCACTGCTATGTTGTCCTGACACTGCTATGTTGTCCTGTCTCTACTATGTTGTCCTGTCTCTACTATGTTGTCCTGTCTCTACCATGTTGTCCTGACACTGCTATGTTGTCCTGTCTCTACTATGTTGTCCTGACACTGCTATGTTGTCCTGTCTCTACTATGTTGTCCTGACACTGCCATGTTGTCCTGTCACTGCTATGTTGTCCTGACACTGCCATGTTGTCATGACACTACTATGTTGTCCTGACACTGCTATGTTGTCCTGTCTCTACTATGTTGTCCTGACACTGCCATGTTGTCCTGACACTGCTATGTTGTCCTGACACTACTATGTTGTCCTGACACTACTATGTTGTCCTGTCACTGCCATGTTGTCCTGTCACTGCTATGTTGTCCTGACACTACTATGTTGTCCTGACATTACTATGTTGTCCTGACACTGCCATGTTGTCCTGACACTGCCATGTTGTCCTGTCACTGCTATGTTGTCCTGACACTACTATGTTGTCCTGACACTGCTATGTTGTCCTGTCACTGCTATGTTGTCCTGACACTGCTATGTTGTCCTGACACTACTATGTTGTCCTGACACTGCTATGTTGTCCTGTCACTGCTATGTTGTCCTGTCACTGCTGTGTTGTCCTGACACTGCTATGTTGTCCTGTCACTGCTATGTTGTCCTGTCACTGCTGTGTTGTCCTGACACTGCTATGTTGTCCTGTCACTGCTATGTTGTCCTGTCACTGCTGTGTTGTCCTGTCATGTGTGTCCTACACGTGTCCGTCTGTGCTGTAGGGGTGAGTCTATCTCCCCGTACTGTGACTTGGTGGGCTGGGCCAATCAGAACAAGCTCACATGCACGGCAGGACACACATCCGTGGCAGTCTGCAACCTGCAAAAGTACAACGACAAACTACAGCACATGTATGGGGGGGGTTTTGGCCTGTCATCTGTTATATCTGACAATTGGTGATTCACTTCAGTTCACTTATATTTCCTAAAGGATTGACTTTTCTACCATCATGATCACATCTCGAAAATATGCTGGAGTCTGCAACATGCAAATACCGTGTACAAACAAGAACATTAATCAGGGTGCATTATATATACTATTTGACAACATTCTAATGGCCACAGGCACAAAACTCCTGCTATAGCGACATGTTTTACATTTTATACAACGGTATCTCCTTTGAGACGGAAGTACATGGAAGCCAACATACCTGGTGCTCAGAACAAGAATCAGCTTAATATTTAGTGGGGAAAATGTTCAGTTATAATAATCAGCCAGGTGGCTAGCTCATTTGTTTACTTTAAATTCAATCTTATTTTTGAGATTGCTCTGTTATATTTTAGCGTTTATTGTTGATGCATCTTTTGTAAAAAAAAAACGTTCAATTAAGAAACTGGTATTGTGTATTCCTAATATGAGTCGGGTTTCATTTGATAAATTTATTATAATCAGGAGGTAATCTCCCTCCCTTTTTAATATTGTAATTGTCAATGTCTTTACATCAGAATATTAACTGATATTTAATTATTATTGTTGTTTTAGTCTGTTATTTTGTCATATTCTATTAATGTATGTGTCACATATTTGCCTGTGTCTGCCCAAGGGCCACAGTGGAAACAAGTGCTTGCAATTTCTCGTGGCATCCTTCAGTTTAATGTACCGGGTACTCTGCATTTATATTTTATGTATGCCATGTACAAGTTTATATTGAATAAATCAATCAAATGGCAACTTTGATGAGATCGGGATGATGCTGGTTTATTTTTGAAACCATTCCCGTTAAAACAATTTTATAGCAGTTTGCTTGATCATTTTTTTAAATTAATTATATACATTTTAGCATATACCCAGGTAGATTATCTTATGGAAAAACTTGCTCAGGTTTTGGAACATTAAAATGCACGATTTGTGTCCTCAAATTGTTGCCAGGCTTATTGGTTTCCTGGGTTATTCGTACCTGATATCTGTTGCAGTATAAATTGACCATTTGTTGCAATGCAGATTACACTAGACATCCACTACTTATCTGTGGAGGTTTTGTGCATGTGCGCACACACATAAGCACACACACTAACAAATGCTAGCGGGATTTATTTAGCAAACACATCGGCCACAATGAGAAGAGAGTGTTCCCGTAGTCATGTGACTTTGTTGACGTGCAGCCGTTTACCCACATGGAAGGCGTGGACGTTGCAGATGTGCCCAAATATGGGGGAAGTGTCAGACTGGCTGATTACTGCCCATTCACACAGGTAGGTTATCTACCCATCCATGGGGACAGTTGTCGTGGCAACTGTGGTCCGTCATGGCATGCACCACCATCTTTGAGCAGGTTTCGAAAATATATAGGTAACTTTGGTTGTGACTGAATCATTAGAAATTAAGCTGACAGGTGCATAAAAACAAGAGCTGCTCAAACAACAGTTGTTTCTGGAAGAAAGATATATATTATAAGATAGTTTCTTGTATGGTACGTTTGAAATGTGCTGTCAATGAGATGGTGACATCTAGTAGTGTCATCCATTGTTGACATCTAGTACAGTCATCTGTTGTTGACATTTATTACTGTCATCTGTTGTTGACAGTTATTACTGTCATCCATTGTTGGCATATAGTACTGTCATCTGTTGTTGACATAGTACTGTCATCTCTTCTTGACATTTAGTACTGCCATCAATTGCTGACACCTAGTACTGTCATCCGTTGTTGACATATAGTACTGTCATTTGTTGTTGACATTTAGTACTGTCATCCATTGTTGACATATAGTACTTTCATCCATTGTTGATATCTAGTACTGTCATATGTTGTTGATATTTAGTACTTTCATTCATTGTTGACATATAGCACTGTCATCCATTGTTGATATCTAATACTGTCATCTGTTGTTGACATTTAGTACTGCCATCCATTGTTGACACATAATGCTGTCATCCATTGTTGACATATAGTACTGTCATCTGTTGTTGACATTTATTACTGTCATCCATTGTTGACATTTAGTACTGCCATCGATTGCTGACACCTAGTACTGTCATCCATTGTTGACATATAGTACTGTCATCTGTTGTTGACATTTAGTACTGCCATCCATTGTTGACACATAATGCTGTCATCCATTGTTGACATATAGTACTGTCATCTGTTGTTGACATTTATTACTGTCATCCATTGTTGACATATGGTACTGGCATCCATTGTTGATATCTAGTACTGTCATCTGTTGTTGACTTTTAGTATTGCCATCCATTGTTGACACCTAATGCTGTCATCCATTGTTGACATCTAGTACTGTCATGTGTTGCTGACATATAGTACTGTCATCCATTGTTGACATTTAGTACTGTCATCCATTGTTGACATATAGTACTGTCATCCAATGTTGACATCTAGTACTGTCATGTGTTGTTGACATTTAGTACTGTCATCCATTGTTGACATATAGTACTGTCATCTATTGTTGACATATAGTACTGTCATCTGTTGTTGACATCTAGTACTGTCATCCATTGTTGACATATAGTACTGTCATATGTTGTTGACACTTATTACTCTCATCCATTGTTGACATATAGTACTGTCATATGTTGTTGACATATAGTACTGCCATTTGTTGTTGACATTTAGTACTGCCATCCATTGCTGACACCTAGTAGTGTCATCTGTTGTTGACATCTAGAGTTTTCTTCCATTGTTTTCAACTAATGTTCTCATCCATTGTTTACATCTGGTGTTGTCATCCACTGTTGACAGTGGTATGTGTGTCATGTGTTTTAGCCATACATGGAGAAATCGTCATCAAGAACCTCTCAGTGCGCATTTATAGACAACAAGGTTGGTAAGTAGCCATAGTGACACAATTTAGAGAGAACTAGATTGGTAAGTAGCCATAGTGATACAATTTAGAGAGACCTAGATTGGTAAGTAGCCATAGTGACACAATTTAGAGAGAACTAGATTGGTAAGTAGCCATAGTGACACAATTTAGAGAGAACTAGATTGGTAAGTAGCCATAGTGACACAATTTAGAGAGACCTAGATTGGTAAGTAGCCATAGTGACACAATTTAGAGAGACCTAGATTGGTAAGTAGCCATAGTGACACAATTTAGAGAGACCTAGATTGGTAAGTAGCTATAGTGACACAATTTAGAGAGAACTAGATTGGTAAGTAGCCATAGTGACACAATTTAGAGAGAACTAGATTGGTAAGTAGCCATAGTGATACAATTTAGAGAGACCTAGATTGGTAAGTAGCCATAGTGACACAATTTAGAGAGAACTAGATTGGTAAGTAGCAAAAAATTTAGGTAAGTACAACAAATTTAGAGAGAACTAGATTGGTAAGTAGCCATAGTGACACAATTTAGAGAGACCTAGATTGGTAAGTAGCCTATAGTGACACAATTTAGAGAGAACTAGATTGGTAAGTAGCCATAGTGACACAATTTAGAGAGACCTAGATTGGTAAGTAGCCATAGTGACACAATTTAGAGAGAACTAGATTGGTAAGTAGCCATAGTGACACAATTTAGAGAGACCTAGATTGGTAAGTAACCATAGTGACACAATTTAGAGACCTAGATTGGTAAGTAGCCATAGTGACACAATTTAGAGAGAACTAGATTGGTAAGTAGCCATAGTGACACAATTTAGAGAGAACTAGATTGGTAAGTAGCCATAGTGACACAATTTAGAGAGAACTAGATTGGTAAGTAACCATAGTGACACAATTTAGAGAGAACTAGATTGGTAAGTAGCCATAGTGACACAATTTAGAGAGAACTAGATTGGTAAGTAGCCATAGTGACACAATTTAGAGAGAACTAGATTGGTAAGTAACCATAGTGACACAATTTAGAGAGACCTAGATTGGTAAGTAGCCATAGTGACACAATTTAGAGAGAACTAGATTGGTAAGTAGCCACAGTGACACAATTTAGAGAAAACTAGATTGGTAAGTAGCCATAGTGACACAATTTAGAGAAAACTAGATTGGTAAGTAGCCATAGTGACACAATTTAGAGAGAACTAGATTGGTAAGTAGCCATAGTGACACAATTTAGAGAGAACTAGATTGGTAAGTATCCATGGTGACACAATTTAGAGAGACCTAGATTGGTAAGTAGCCATAATGACACAATTTATTTAGAGAGAACTAGATTGGTAAGTATCCATGGTGACACAATTTAGAGAGACCTAGATTGGTAAGTAGCCATCGTGACACAATTTAGAGAGAACTAGATTGGTAAGTAGCCATTGTGACACAATTTAGAGAGAACTAGATTGGTAAGTAACCATAGTGGCACAATTTAGAGAGAACTAGATTGGTAAGTAACCATAGTGGCACAATTTATTTAGAGAGAACTAGATTGGTAAGTAGACATAGTGACACAATTTAGAGAGAACTATATTGGTAAGTATCCATAGTGACACAATTTAGAGAGAACTAGATTGGTAAGTAGCCATAGTGACACAATTTAGAGAGACCTAGATTGGTAAGTAGCCATAGTGACACAATTTAGAGAGAACTAGATTGGTAAGTAGACATAGTGACACAATTTAGAGAGAACTAGATTGGTAAGTAGCCATAGTGACACAATTTAGAGAGACCTAGATTGGTAAGTAACCATAGTGACACAATTTAGAGACCTAGATTGGTAAGTAGCCATAGTGACACAATTTAGAGAGAACTATATTGGTAAGTAGACATAGTGACACAATTTAGAGAGAACTAGATTGGTAACTAGACATAGTGACACAATTTAGAGAGAACTAGATTGGTAAGTAACCATAGTGACACAATTTAGAGAGAACTAGATTGGTAAGTAGACATAGTGACGCAATTTAGAGAGACCTAGATTGGTAAGTAGACATAGTGACACAATTTAGAGAGACCTAGATTGGTAAGTAGACATAGTGACACAATTTAGAGAGAACTAGATTGGTAAGTAGACATAGTGACACAATTTAGAGAGAACTAGATTGGTAAGTAGCTATAGTGACACAGTTCGGAAAGAGAACCAGATTGGTAAGTGGACATTCTGACACAGTTTAAGTCATGGACAAGTTTTGCTTTCTCCTGTTCACACAAGGTAATGTTTACAAATAGTAATAAACAAGTTACGGAACCCAAAAATATGCACATATCTTCATATATTCCTGCCTATAATGCCACATCTTTCACGTTTCACGAGAAAACATGGGAAAATACATGTATACTAATAGGTACAAAACGTTTTTGAATATGATGCTATGTTATAATATTCTCAATACTGCTGTCGTAAGCTGATTGCGATGTTGTTGCAGAGGACAAATTTAACTACCTGCGAGAGGCGTTTGGCTACAGTTCTATATGTCTTAGACATAAAGGCACATGGTCATTGCAGCTGGTTGGAAAAGGTCAGAAACTCTACCCCAGGAGATATGGGGCAGGGTGCTACAGGGTACGTGTCCCTCTACAGGACTGGCAAAACGTCCTGTGAACATTCACGTCAGTGCGCACAGTGGCTGTTGACTTAATTACTAAAAAGTTACTAATTATTTTGAAAGCATTCAGTGATATCGTGTTTGGAGGTAGTCTTGTTGTGTGGTTGGAAAATAGCTGTTTCCACATATGTGTTATTAAGTCCTTGCAACATATGTAAGTATTAAAGGATATCACCATCCATGCTCACCAGGAGGCGCTGCTGTGGATTACGTCAGTATCAGCCACTGGTACCCCTGGCAGATCCATTTGCAAAACTCGTCTTTTGTGTTCAGCCAATGAAATCGCTCACAAGGAGTGTGGTCACCCTCCAGTCATGTGATAGAACTGTACTGTTGTCAGGGCTTTATGCAGGACCAAATTATTGCCAGTCACACATGTTTTCGTGGACACATGGATGCTAACTATTAAGCCAGTTTACAAACTTTAAAATGTATCTGATGACCTGAAATGGACTACAAACACACATGTGACACCATTTACACTCACCTTTAAGGCATAACTGACAATATCTATAGTTTTGGAACACCTTTTTTGCTCCTTCATGTTTTACCCGTCCACCTTTTTTTCTACCCGTCCACAACGGTTTTTACCTGTCCAAATGACGGGTGGACGGGTCTCTGCATAAAGCTATGAATGTTGGTGTATTCAGCGACACACTGCTCAGGTTACTGACAGTGTTTGGGATGTATTTAAATTGTCTAGCTATATATTATATACTCATGCAATTGGATGGACGGGTCGTTATATTTTATGCTGGAATGCCCATAAATAATTTATCCATCATAAAATTGTGACTGGTATTTGCACTGTTCTCATGGTGAAGGTGTCCCAAGTATAAACTAGTTAGACTTGATTAACTTCCATACTTCACTTAGGGGATTTGCCAGGGGTAGTGTCATACACCTAAAATAATGAATATAATCTGACCGTTTGCAATCAACACTATCATGCCAGTGGTTTAAGCAGGATTTATTTTCAAAGTAGCATATTCTCGTGAGATCTCACTGTTGCAGGTAGTTGTCATGTTGAGATACGTCCCTATAACCAGGAAGGGTCTTGAGCTTTTTTGTCCATGACGTGATGAAGCATCAAATGATGGCTTCATCGTCATTTATATGACCTGTTTGCTTGTAACAATTGATATGACGCTATATGGACATAATAAACTGTGAAATGTTGGCAGGTGGCAGCTAGATTTTCGTACTAAAGCAGTAAACCCATCAGATTATGCCAAAATTGAGTTCACCATTTTATATAAAAATCTATGTTCTCATAAAATATATTGTTATGTCTGTAGATTCATTTAATTTATTTTATCAAGTTAACTGTTAAAAGGCGTGGGTCGCTGATCGAACAAGTGCTGCCACCAGAGTTTGGATCATGGCCAAAAAAGTAGTATTGGCATCGACAGTGATGTATGTGTAGGAATAGTATGCACAGTAATTGAAGGAATAAAATAGCTTCTAATATTAGATAACGTGCGACTGAACTACCGAGCTATATAAGAACTACTACGGTAACTGTTATAGGTGAAACAGGTGTACAGATGTGATGACGTCACGTTCACTGTGTCATGTGTCTCCACAGGTCGAGTGTGGCTCAAAAGAGAGTGACGGGTTCGTTGTGTACGTTGACAACACAACATACAAGTGTCACACTGAGGACCAGGAGTTGACCGTGTCCAGTCTGGTACGCCAGCGTGTCCACACCGGGGTCCTTGTGTGTCCTTCCTACAGGGAGGCCTGTATGGTACGTCGACTGAGTCACAGAGGATCGTACCTGTGACATGCCGCTGTAAACCAAGTATTCATCCGCACAGGTCTAATCTGCAGATGAGGCAGAAACCACTATCATTTGATTGTCTCACGTCATATCAGTTTGCAACTGTGGCAGAAATTAATATCTTAAATCTCATCATGCAGTGTCAAGTTTAATTCAGGTACAACCGTATCACAATTTAACTTTACTTTTTATGAAATGAGTAAAAACCATCGATTGATGAGGTATCTTTAAGTAACTCAGATTAAATGTTCAGAAATAATTATGACCCAGCTAATTGATGTCGTGCTCGCGTCAAACGGTTATCTGCCGTACCCTGAGGACTGGGTGTTGTAATAGCTGACATGTCTGTTTCAGAAACGGACTGTTCTACACTATTATGCCGACGATCAAAAGGAGGTCATACCAAAATATAAGGGAACATCAGGAGTGTCATCATGGTCTGTGTCCTTGACCCTTGGTGTTGCCACCGTCACCTTCCAGGTTATCTGGTCACATCACTTGTAGCACTGGTCTCTGGTGACGATGACGAGAAAGAAGAAAAGGATTTCAAGTGTTGGGGCGGAACTGGCCAGTCTAGAATCAGTGCTCATCTCATTTTTGCGAAAATAGTGTCATCACATTGTTATGGGTCGTGCAATTCCTACGTGTATAAAGTATTTATATTTTGAACATGGTTCCTGCCTGCACCACCTGATTGAATGGGTAAATGCCTGGATCTGTGAACAACTCCACATCCCAGTGTGTTCAATCTTTCATTTCAGTTTGTTCCATGTTTTATAATATCAAATTGTAGATATCTTAGGGCACTTTTTGCCCAAATTTGCACAAAGTATTGAACAAAGTGCAATGATGGGAGTTCAAATGAAGGCACAAATGTAATGATAATGACAAAAATTAGGTGGGCCCTAACCAGAAATCGACGATGACAATCGAACAGGCAGTTGACAGACAAAATACCAGCCAGTATGATGAGGGAATGCACTTAGGGCTTGTGGTTACTGAAACTAATCTGTCATCGACAGAATCACACCAATGCAAAATTGGGAAATGCTTCTGGAGCGGAGTTGTCAGAACTGTCGTGAAGTTAAAAACGCAACAAAATGAATCTCGGATAACTTTGCACTATGTGCAGTATTCATACAGCAATGTTGCTGGGCTGTCTCCACTGAAACAGACATTTCAATTTTTCTCAGACATCGCTGTATGTCTTGGCTATAATAAACTGCCGAGGACTGTCGCATCCATAATCTGTTACCTCCGAATTTGACAGATTGTAATTAGCCGACACTGGAAACATTTATCGCAATGTAGCTTCAACAACTAACTGAGGTGATCACATGTATTGATAAGATTAAGCTGAAGAAATGAAGAATAAACAACAAGTATGTACAACAAATGTGGTGTCTATTTGTTATATATTAAAAACAAAAAAGTTACTCCCAATGATGCTAGGGTTTAATACATAAAATATTACAATAAAATTGTGGACACTGTCTTCGAAGTTCCAGTAAAATGATGATGTTGGGCCAACCAGTGTCCAGCTTGGCATCACTATTGTAATTTTACATGTTGGTCTTGTCAACTGGCTATTGGGGTCTTGATGACGGCATAGAACTGTCCAAATTACACTGTCTAATCTACCCTATATGTACATAGAGGGGGCAGTAGTTCAAGGGTACTTTCATATGACAGGGTCCAAGTTTAAACTCTGGCTGCTGTTTTGAACCTTATGCAAGTTTCTTTCAGGTCACTAATCTGAACAAATGAGTACCTAGCTATACACAGTGGTGGATACTTGATAACAAATAACATTTTGTGCAGTAATTGCAGTGTTGCTGAATGCTTCCCAGAGAACAAGATTTTTGTTTGCTCCTTGTTGCTCCAGTTCATCACAACTGTATGAGTGCCTCAGGCAGCAGAATGAGTACCCCAGGCAGCATAATGAGTATCTCAGGCAGCAGAATGAGTACCCCAGGCAGCAGAATGAGTACCTCAGGCAGCATAATGAGTACCTCAGGCAGCAGAATGAGTGTCTCAGGCAGCAGAATGAGTACCCCAGGCAGCAGAATGAGTACCTCAGGCAGCATAGTGAGTACCTCAGGTAGCAGAATGAGTGCCTCAGGTAGCAGAATGAGTGCCTCAGGCAGCAGAATGAGTGTCTCAGGCAGCATAATGAGTACCTCAGGCAGCAGAATGAGTGTCTCAGGCAGCAGAATGACTACCCCAGGCAGCAGAATGAGTACCTCAGGCAGCATAATGAGTACCTCAGGTAGCAGAATGAGTGCCTCAGGTAGCAGAATGAGTGCCTCAGGCAGCATAATGAGTACCTCAGGTAGCAGAATGAGTGCCTCAGGCAGCATAATGAGTACCTAAGGTAGCAGAATGAGTGTCTCAGGTAGCAGAATGAGTGTCTCAGGTAGCAGAATGAGTCATGTAGCAGAATGAGTGTCTCAGGCAGCATAATGAGTACCTCAGGCAGCAGAATGAGTGCCTCAGGTAGCAGAATGAGTACCTCAGGCAGCATAATGAGTACCTAAGGTAGCAGAATGAGTGTCTCAGGTAGCAGAATGAGTGTCTCAGGTAGCAGAATGAGTCATGTAGCAGAATGAGTACCTCAGGCAGCATAATGAGTACCTCAGGCAGCAGAATGAGTGCCTCAGGTAGCAGAATGAGTACCTCAGGCAGCATAATGAGTACCTAAGGTAGCAGAATGAGTGTCTCAGGTAGCAGAATGAGTGTCTCAGGTAGCAGAATGAGTCATGTAGCAGAATGAGTGTCTCAGGCAGCATAATGAGTACCTCAGGCAGCAGAATGAGTGCCTCAGGTAGCAGAATGAGTACCTCAGGCAGCAGAATGAGTACCTAAGGTAGCAGAATGAGTGTCTCAGGTAGCAGAATGAGTGCCTCAGGTAGCAGAATGAGTGTCTCAGGTAGTAGAATGAGTGTCTCATGTAGCAGAATGAGTATCTCAGGCAGCAGAATGAGTACCTCAGGTAGCAGAATGAGTGTCTCAGGTAGCAGAATGAGTCTCATGTAGCAGAATGAGTACCTCAGGTAGCAGAATGAGTGTTTCAGGTAGCAGAATGAGTGCCTCAGGTAGCAGAATGAGTGCCTCAGGTAGCAGAATGAGTGCCTCAGGCAGCATAATGAGTACCTCAGGTAGCAGAATGAGTGTCTCAGGTAGCAGAATGAGTGTCTCAGGTAGCAGAATGAGTGTCTCATGTAGCAGAATGAGTGTCTCAGGCAGCATAATGAGTACCTCAGGCAGCAGAATGAGTGCCTCAGGTAGCAGAATGAGTGTCTCAGGTAGCAGAATGAGTACCTCAGGTAGTAGAATGAGTGCCTCAGGTAACAGAATGAGTGCCTCAGGTAGCAGAATGAGTGTCTCGGGTAGCAGAATGAGTGCCTCAGATAGCAGAATAAGTACCACAGGTAGCAGAATGAGTGTCTCAGGCAGCATAATGAGTACCTCAGGTAGCAGAATGAGTGCCTCAGGTAGCAGAATGAGTGCCTCAGGTAGCAGAATGAGTGCCTCGGGTAGCAGAATAAGTGTCTCGGGTAGCAGAATTGAGTGTCTCAGGTAGCAGAATGAGTGCCTCAGGTAGCAGAATGAGTGTCTCAGGTAGCAGAATGAGTGTCTCAGGTAGCAGAATGAGTGTCTCATGTAGCAGAATGAGTGTCTCAGGTAGCAGAATGAGTGTCTCATGTAGCAGAATGAGTGTCTCAGGTAGCAGAATGAGTGTCTCAGGTAGCAGAATGAGTGTCTCATGTAGCAGAATGAGTGTCTCAGGTAGCAGAATGAGTGTCTCAGGTAGCAGAATGAGTGCCTCAGGTAGTAGAATGAGTGTCTCAGGTAGCAGAATGAGTGCCTCAGGTAGCAGAATGGGTGTCTCAGGTAGCAGAATGAGTGTCTCAGGTAGCAGAATGAGTGTCTCATGTAGCAGAATGAGTGTCTCAGGTAGCAGAATGAGTGTCTCATGTAGCAGAATGGGTGTCTCAGGTAGCAGAATAAGTGTCTCGCGTAGCAGAATTGAGTGTCTCACGTAGCAGAATGAGTGTCTCATGTAGCAGAATGAGTGTCTCAGGTAGCAGAATGAGTGTCTCAGGTAGCAGAATGAGTGTCTCAGGTAGCAGAATGAGTGCCTCAGGTAGTAGAATGAGTGTCTCAGGTAGCAGAATGAGTGCCTCAGGTAGCAGAATGGGTGTCTCAGGCAGCATAATGAGTACCTCAGGTAGCAGAATGAGTGTCTCATGTAGCAGAATGAGTGTCTCAGGTAGCAGAATGAGTGTCTCATGTAGCAGAATGAGTACCTCAGGTAGCAGAATGAGTGTCTCAGGTAGCAGAATGAGTGTCTTAGGTAGTAGAATGAGTGTCTCATGTAGCAGAATGAGTATCTCAGGTAGCAGAATGAGTACCTCAGGTAGCAGAATGAGTGTCTCAGGTAGCAGAATGAGTATCTCAGGTAGCAGAATGAGTACCTCAGGTAGCAGAATGAGTGTCTCATGTAGCAGAATGAGTGTCTCAGGTAGCAGAATGAGTGTCTCATGTAGCAGAATGAGTGTCTCAGGTAGCAGAATGAGTGTCTCAGGTAGCAGAATGAGTGTCTTAGGTAGTAGAATGAGTGTCTCATGTAGCAGAATGAGTATCTCAGGTAGCAGAATGAGTACCTCAGGTAGCAGAATGAGTGTCTCAGGTAGCAGAATGAGTGTCTCAGGTAGCAGAATGAGTGTCTCAGGTAGCAGAATGAGTGTCTTAGGTAGTAGAATGACTGTCTCATGTAGCAGAATGAGTTTCTCAGGTAGCAGAACGAGTACCTCAGGTAGCAGAATGAGTGTCTCATGTAGCAGAATGAGTGTCTCAGGTAGCAGAATGAGTGTCTCATGTAGCAGAATGAGTACCTCAGGTAGCAGAATGAGTGTCTCAGGTAGCAGAATGAGTGTCTCAGGTAGCAGAATGAGTGCCTCATGTAGCAGAATGAGTACCTCAGGTAGCAGAATGAGTGCCTCAGGTAGCAGAATGAATGTCTCAGGTAGCAGAATGAGTGTCTCAGGTAGCAGAATGAGTGTCTCAGGTAGCAGAATGAGTGTCTCAGGTAGCAGAATGAGTGTCTCAGGTAGCAGAATGAGTGTCTCTGGTAGCAGAATGAGTGTCTTAAGTAGTAGAATGAGTGTCTCATGTAGCAGAATGAGTGTCTCAGGTAGCAGAATGAGTGTCTCAGGTAGCAGAATGAGTGTCTCATGTAGCAGAATGAGTACCTCAGGTAGCAGAATGAGTGCCTCAGGTAGCAGAATGAGTGTCTCCGGTAGCAGAATGAGTGTCTTAGGTAGTAGAATGAGTGTCTCATGTAGCAGAATGAGTGTCTCAGGTAGCAGAATGAGTACCTCAGGTAGCAGAATGAGTGTCTCAGGTAGCAGAATGAGTGTCTCAGGTAGCAGAATGAGTGTCTCAGGTAGCAGAATGAGTGTCTCTGGTAGCAGAATGAGTGTCTTAAGTAGTAGAATGAGTGTCTCATGTAGCAGAATGAGTGTCTCAGGTAGCAGAATGAGTGCCTCAGGTAGGAGAATGAGTGCCTCAGGTAGCAGAATGAGTGTCTCAGGTAGCAGAATGAGTGCCTCATGTAGCAGAATGAGTGTCTCAGGTAGCAGAATGAGTGTCTTAGGTAGTAGAATGAGTGTCTCATGTAGCAGAATGAGTGTCTCAGGTAGCAGAATGAGTGCCTCATGTAGCAGAATGAGTGTCTCAGGTAGCAGAATGAGTGTCTTAGGCAGCAGAATGAGTGCCTCAGGTAGCAGAATGAGTACCTCAGGCAGCAGAATGAGTACCTAAGGTAGCAGAATGAGTGTCTCAGGTAGCAGAATGAGTGCCTCAGGTAGCAGAATGAGTGTCTCAGGTAGCAGAATGAGTGTCTCAGGTAGCAGAATGAGTGCCTCAGGTAGCAGAATGAGTACCTCAGGTAGCAGAATGAGTGCCTCAGGTAGCAGAATGAGTGTCTCAGGTAGCAGAATGAGTGCCTCAGGTAGCAGAATGAGTGTCTCAGGTAGCAGAATGAGTACCTCAGGTAGCAAAATGAGTGCCTCAGGTAGCAGAATGAGTGTCTCAGGTAGCAGAATGAGTGTCTCAGGTAGCAGAATGAGTACCTCAGGTAGCAGAATGAGTGTATCAGGTAGCAGAATGAGTACCTCAGGTAGCAGAATGAGTGCCTCAGGTAGCAGAATGAGTACCTCAGGTAGCAGAATGAGTGCCTCAGGTAGCAGAATGAGTGCCTCAGGTAGCAGAATGAGTGTCTCAGGTAGCAGAATGAGTGTCTCAGGTAGCAGAATGAGTACCTCAGGTAGCAGAATGAGTGCCTCAGGTAGCAGAATGAGTGTCTCAGGTAGCAGAATGAGTGTCTCAGGTAGCAGAATGAGTACCTCAGGTAGCAGAATGAGTACCTCAGGTAGCAGAATGAGTACCTCAGGTAGCAGAATGAGTGTCTCAGGTAGCAGAATGAGTGTCTCAGGTAGCAGAATGAGTACCTCGGGTAGCAGAATGAGTACCTCAGGTAGTAGAATAAGTACCTCAGGTAGCAGAATAAGTGCCTCAGGTAACAGAATGAGTACCTCAGGTTGTAGAATGAGTACCTCAGGTAACAGAATGAGTACCTCAGGTAGCAGAATGAGTGTCTCAGGTAGTAGAATGAGTACCTCAGGTAGCAGAATGAGTACCTCAGGTAGCAGAATGAGTACCTTAGGTAGCAGAATGAGTACCTTGGGTAGCAGAATGAGTACCTTAGGTAGCAGAATGAGTGTCTTAGGTAGTAGAATGAGTGTCTTAGGTAGCAGAATGAGTGTCTTAGATAATAGAATGAGTGTCTTAGGTAGCATACTCAGGGTCCGTACACATCTGGACATTTGACATTCAAGACTATTTGAAAAAGAAATTCAAGACTGTTTTAACGACATGTGCTGTAAATTAAAATTTTTACTCGACTAAAAAAACAATGGCACCGACCACTATTAAATGCCAATTGCTCAATGTGCACGAGTTATTTTTGTGCATAGGCTTTTCCGGCTGTTATTCGTCACAACAATTGAACCAATATTTTATTGACCACAATTAAATTCAAGACTTTTCAAGACTACTTTGTGAAATTCAAGGATTTCAAGGCCTTTAATTTGGTTCAACCAAATTCAATGCTTTTCAAGACTTTCAAGGCCCTGTACAGACCCTGCATACTTGTAGTGTGTGTGTGTGTGTGTGTGTGTGTGTGTGTGTGTGTGTGTGTGTGTGTGTGTGTGTGTGTGTGTGTGTGTGTGTGTGTGTGTGTGTGTGTGTGTGTGTGTGTGTGTGTGTGTGTGTGTGTGTGTGTGTGTGTGTGTGCGTGTGAGGCAGAATACACATTGTATTATATGAAGTATGGACATATTGCAGCAGCATCATCAAAAACTTCACAACCCGAAGGTATTATATAAATAGTAACTTTTATTCAAAATGTATAAAAACAATGGCGGCCAAATGATATGCAATAACGCCAAAGTTTAATAAGAATCAAGCTTTCAACCGACTTCATCAAAGTCTGTAAGTCTAGCACACTTTCTTTTATATATTGCAAAATTACATTCAAAATTAATTGAAATTGTAATATTTCACCACCACACGAAAAGGTCATACATAGGATTCGATACAAAAAGCACACTGGAATGAAGCATTACTAGGTTCATATTAATGGTCCCACACCACAACACAAGATGTGCCACTTTTATATTATACAAAACCCCTTGGAAAATGAGAAAAGGAGCTTTTCAAAGACGCCAACATTGCACAAGAATTCACTTGTGAAAACTAAAAAAAATTAACTTGGTACCTGTAGAATTTTTTTTTAAAAGAAATCATTCTCGAGAGGTCTGGGTATTCATCTGTTCACCAGAAGGCACTTGATTTAAAAGTATGTTCTGAGATTTACAGACAAACATTTAATGTATTTATACAGCTAAAACAGCTGTACTTTTATCATACAATGCACAAAAATAAGTATTATCTGTGTACACATACGGTCATTACATATTGATGTCAGGGCATTGATGTATTCACGATCAAAAATACAATATATAAAATATTTTTTGTAATTTTTATTTAGGATGACTGAAAATGTAGTGACCAAATACAGCACAATACAGTACTTGAAAAATATGATTTAAACAATAATTTCATAGCAGCAGCAAAAATCCCCTAACCAACCATGAGATCTCGGCTTCATATTCAGCCGTTGTCTCTCAAAAAGGTTTGTGGTGCAACAAGACTTGTTGCCATCATGTTGTACTGGGAGTTTGTCTTGTCCTGGGGGTGATGTCTGATGCTCACAAAGTCTGCAGTTCTGTCCCGTCTCCAGCAGCAGGTGGTACGGTACTTGTGTGATGGTTACGAGGGTTGGCATCACGTTGACATGCAGGGATGTAGACCTGTACTCTTCACCTTCCCGTGTTGCTTGTGCTTCAGCTGTTTGTACCAGTCTGCATGCTCGGGGGCCGTCTACAGGAGAAACAACAGCCTCATCACGACACTGGGAGAATGAGACGAATTACAGTGAAGCCGAGGAGAGAGGTCGTAGAGAAAGGTCATTTCAAGCAGTAGATGCTGATGGAATCTACAGCAGAAGCTGCAGTGAGATGATGACGCTCGGGAATGAAATGAATTGTGGGAGTGAATAGAATTGAGGAGCCAAGGGAGGAGGCTGGAGTGAGAGAGAACTTTCTGTATTTATTTAGTCAATGTGTTGATGAGTATGTTGTATATGAAGGTTGCAACAATGGCATAGTCTTGGATGTGGAAAGTGGGTAGTGCGCAGAAGGGGGGTTAAGGTGTGGCATGTATGGGAGTAGGCAGAATTGGGAAAGGGGTAGGGAGATTCTGGAAGATGTTGGGAGGTATGGTGAGCTGAATACGTGGAACAAATGACAGGGACAAGTTAATGAAGGGAGTGGACGCCCTCTGAGGGTGTGAGTACAGGACAGGGGAAGAAAAAAGGATGATTGATAGGGAGGGTTGTGGGAAGAGGGACTTGGTTGGATGGGCAGGGAGTGGGTTGTGAGGCGGGGGAGTGGGACGCGTGACAGAGACGGCAGTGTCACATTAAGTGAGTCTGCCAGCTCCTAGGTTTAATGTTTTCATTTGTAGAGCGCAGTGGCTCAGGGGTAGAGCCTCGGACTCTCGACTGTGAGGACCAGGGTTTGAATCCTGTGCTGCAGTGTTAAAACCTTGGGCAAGGTTTTTCACTCTACATTGTTCCAGTTCACTCAGCTGTATGAGTTCCTGGCTATAGACAGTGGTGGATATGTGTAGTTGTGTATGAGCAACCTTTGTAGCGTATGGCTGGATGCGTCCCAGAGAAGTTGAGACGGTGTCTGATTGAACAGGTCTCTCAGAGAAGTAAAGTGTTAAGTGCTTTGAGCAGTCCTGAGGACTGGATACCGTGCCATATCAGAACTTACCTTTTCTATTTAATATTACATTATTATGACTACAACATGCATGTTGAAGGTTTACTACATGCCAATTTTAGCTTAGTTACTTTATTAAAGCTCGGAACAATGTTCGCAATTTGAAAGATTCCGCCATCCCAGTTTTGAAACAAAACTGATTGGCAATAACGTGGAGGCGAGAAAAGTTAACTGCGATACCCTTTGATGTTTAACTTTCCCACATTCTAGACAGCAGACTGCCAAGTCTGGGCAGAGGAGCTGGCACCCTCCCTTTAAGGGCAGAAGGGAACAGTGTCACCCTGGACTAGACACAAAGACTACTTGGCTACTTACAAACACTGTAGGAGGGGGCATGGTATCTGGCATGTCGCCGCTGTCAGGTGTCAACTTCACAGGGACGTCACGTGACGGCTGCATGGTGACGGACTTGTGGCCTCTCTTGGCGAGCAGTGACTGCACCAGGGCAGCCTTACTCTCCAGTGCTGCCCTCTTGCTGTTCGTCTTGGGACCCGCACCCAGTTTCCGTACAGCATCTTTCATGAAGGCCAACTCCTGAATAGGGAACAATAAAAAACAATTCTATTTAGTAAATTCCTTATCTCTTTTTCGCTTTTTTACATCTCACAATCTTCTTCAGCGGGGTGATTTTCATGGTAAAGTCACATGACCTACATCACATGACGCAAGCTGGAGCATGACCAGCGGGAGTTGTGGCCAATGTCTCTGTTTAGTGACGGCTGTGTATGTTAATGGCTTGTTTGATTGTTCAACTTTGCCAGCTCTCCTCAAGGTCTAGGATGTTTACAGCCCCCATTGAACACTTCTGTCATTGTTGTATCCAACTTAGATTTCAAGTGAATAAACACGAGAGACGACATCCAAACAGGACCTTCTGCTGAACCATAGAAGTAGATTTGGAGGCAGGACACAGCAAGAGGGTTGGCAAGATACAGACTGGCCTGGGTGAACTTTGTGGCTGCCATAGACGCCAATTTTAAATGTTGCCGGCTCTACACTAAATTTCTTACTTGGCTCTGTATGGACTGTGGGGAGCAGTTGTTGCGCGGTAGAGCGCCGGACTGTCAATCGAGGGGACGGTGGTTCAATCCCACCTACTGCCGTTTCAAACTTAGGCAATTTCTTCAATTTGCCTGTGTCTTTCGGAAGAGACACTAAAAGCCGGTGGTCCCTTCTGTCTGGTGTCTAGCCCGGGGAAGTAAAAGATCCCACACAGGGGGTAAATGTGTAACCTGTAGTGGACTCGCAAATTCTAGAGAAGAACAACTCCTGTGTTAGCCCAAGTTTGGGCTGTTTGGAGGTAATCACCTAAGACCTAAGACTATTAATTTAGGCAATCCCAATTTCCCTACCATGTTTCTAATGCACCATTCTGCGGCTTGCTAAGTAACAGTTTCGCAGGCAGAGTCGCAATTTTACGAGTTCGTAACAACACCAAACAAATCTCCAGACACCCACCGGCTTTGTTAGTGCGTAACGCATGAGGTGCTTCATATTTTATGTTTACGAGTGCCACTGACCTCCGAGTGATTGAGTAGTCTCTCAAGGTCGGCAGCCATTGTGTTCCTGCTGCGTGTCAGGTCGTCAAACTCCGCCTGGAGCCGCTGCAGTTTGTCCTCGAGAGACTCCGTGCGAGACTTCTCCCGGCGCAGTTGTTCGTCCTTGCCTCGGATGGTGTCCACGAGGTAATGGTAAGGTTGGTGAGACTGAGACAACAGGTCCTCACTAGACCTCAGCTGTAACGGTCACGTACACGAGGTAATGGTCATTTACATAACGTAATGGTTGGGTCCAAATATGCATTTATAAATCAAATGCAAACACAACTCAGCCATATCAAATACATTGCTTTTTCAGATTTCAATTCAAATATGATTAAAAATTTCCAATTCAATAGAAATACACTGCCATTTTTTATTCAAATACAATTCAAGTACATTGCCGTTTTTTTAATTTGATTCAAATATTATTCAAATACGTGGCCCGTGCTAGTTTAAGTGTATCATAGTGGGTGGAATTTTGTCTTTGGCTTGACTGACATCCTGTAGGTTCCCCATTATAACAGTCACATACAAGATGAATGGTAACAGTCATATATATGAGGTGATGGTATTTCAGCATGTGGTACAGCCACACACAATGTACCAGTACTTATACTGTACCAGTTACACATATGTACTGTAACATGAAGCATTCATTGTGAAAGTACAACTCGACCTGTTGGTTGCGCCCACCCACCTTCTCTGTGTACTCCTTCAGTTGTGCGCGTTCGTTTTCCACCTCCTTCCGTAGAGATGTGTTGGCCCGTTCCAGTTGCAACACACGCCGGGCCAGGTCCACACTACAACGCAAACACGTTTTCTAACACTCCCGTACATACACCACGCTTCTAACACTACAATATGTACAACAGTTCTGACACTGCAACACTTATAGCACTCTACTTGTAATGCAAAACACAACACATCTAAGACCACACTACACATGCCAGGTCCACACATACACAGATGTCTGGTTTATGCTGAAACATCTGACACACTGCTAATACCACAGTACCCTGAAAAAGTTCAATATATTCTTTACTCAATAAGATCCAATCATTGTTTCGATACACAACATTGCATTAACTTGCATAAATAACTCATATTCATTTCTACCTAAGTGTGTGGTTTAAATGGGCTGACGGGAGCCTGGTGTGTAGAGAGGAAATTATTACGATACACACCTCTGTTTCAGTCGTCTCTTGGAGGTTGTTGGCACATTTGCACCATAACCGTAGGAAAACAGAACCCGTTCAGCATCAGCTTCATCCTCGACTGAAACACAACCTCATCCACTGAAACATAGTCTCATCCACTGAAACATAGTCTCATCCACTGAAACATACTCTCATCAACTGAAACATAGTCTCATCAACTGAAACATAGTCTTATCAACTGAAACATACTCTCATCAACTGAAACACAATCTCCACTGAAACATAGTCTCATCAACTGAAACACAATCTCATCCACTGAAACATAGTCTCATCAACTGAAACACAACTTCATCCACTGAAACATAGTATCATCAACTGAAGCACAATCTCATCCACTGAAACATAGTCTCATCAACTGAAACACAACTTCATCCACTGAAACATACTCTCATCAACTGAATCACAATCTCACCCACTGAAACATAGTCTCATCAACTGAAACACAATCTCATCCACTTTAACAATATCATCAATGGAAACACAACCTCCTCGTACACAAAACCACAATCTCCCCTCCCCAAAACCACAGTGTTCTTCGCTAAAACACAATCTCTAAAACTCTTCCATTGTCATCTTCAACTCCACTAAAATACAACCTCATCCCCCCACTAGAATGTATTCAATGTAGGCTTCAACAGCTCCAACACATAACATGATCCAATAAAACACCTTCAGCATCACCCTTGATGGGCTGATAGCAACTGACAACAACCTCTCTGTATACCAACACTTGCTGGAATGCAAACAAATGGATCCCACCAAGGTTCCCAACAACAAACCTACACGGCCAATATAAACTAATATTGCCCGAGATAACATTAAATCCATGAAAACACACATTGATTCAAAGCTGTGTATCACAAGAGCCCACACAGTAAACAGAACCCCTTATATTTTATAGTGTATATGGTACGCTGTACGTTTTTTTCTTATGCATATTCTTGAGACAGCGCAGGAAATGTATCGTTGTGTAACGGTGGTGTCATACATCAACTCACACCAACTGCTCTGTTGGACGTGTGCTTTTACAGACAAAGGGGAACACCGGAAAATGGTCAGTGTCTTCTCTTTTCATTGAAATTTAATTTTCTGAGTTTAACATAGCTGTGTCAGTTGGTGATGTAACATACCATGTGGAATACAGGTTTTGATGATTAACAACATCAGTTCGAAAAACCATTATAAAAATACCGGCTTAATGGTATACCAGCACGCGGCTCTACGCTAAACCTTTCTAGTGACTTGACATGTCACTGCACCGACCTTCAGCTGCCTGCATGATGACTGCATCTAGTTCATTCTCGAGACGTTCGTATGACTCCAATTTCTGAGTGCGTTCTGTCAGCGCCGACTCGAGTTCTGACACTTGTCTCTCCAGGCTCATCTGGAGACTGTAGTATTCCTTCGTCAACACCTGGAAACCAAGTGTCACCAAGTGTCACCAAGTGTCACCAAGTCATTCTGTGTCACCACTAATGAATATTAGTATCATTACAAGTGCTATGTCAACAGCTGCATCACTCTGACCACAGCTGACAGCATATGTGGTCCATGAGAATGACGCAAAGTACCAGTTAGTTGAATGAGTCACTTGTCACGACAGACAGACAGACAGAGACAAGAGGAAGGCTTACAGGCAGCTGAATACGACATGACTCAAGGAAATCTGCAATGTAAAAGGTAATAAAAGACTGACATTTTGTATGAAAAATACCCACAATTAAAGTAATTGAAATCAGACTGACAAGGGAAGGACACTGACCAGGAAAGACTGAGGAATGGCAAAATTAATGGGGAACCTACATAATTGCTGGGGGGGGGGCACTGACACACAACTTGGACTTGTGGTATAATCACACTCTTTATATGCACGCACTCTGTTTATTGCTTTTTTCAGTTCTTTGAATTCTTTTGGTTTCATCTGTTATTAATCTGTTAACAAATGCTGGAAATACTGAATGAATGCAATGTAACAAGACGCGGGCGGTTGACGGCGCGAGATGCAAGTTGTGTAACAGCGCCACCTGGTTTATTAGTTCTGTAGGTTCTCCATTAGGAGACAACAAGTGGCAGACGATGGAAAGACTGTAGAAAGTGGGATCTGGAAAGGCACAAAAGAGATCTCTCAGAAGAAGGACAGAAATGGAGACAAACAATACCAGGGGAAATACAGATCAGATTGCGTCACACCCAGAGAGGACCAAGGACACGGCTGTCACCTCGAGTTTCTTTTGCAGTTTCTCTGAGTTGAGCTGAGACTCCTTGAGGGCCCTGGTTGTGTCCTCGTACATCATTGACGTGCGCTCCTGCTCAAACGCCTTCAGTTTCACGTCTGACTGCAGCTCTCCCAATCGGCAGTCGTTGCTGGTCTGTAGCCGCCGGTACCTGCAGTCAATGTAGCATGATCTGTACTTACATGTATAACATCTTGCATGGCTTAGTCGACAGCTCGGCAATGCGCCTTCTCATGCATTGTGATCAGCGAGTGACATTACATTTCTCACAGTGACAGTTTCAAAGAGACCAGTCAGAAGGACCAGCTTTGTGGTGACAGGCCCAACTATGTGCCAATGTGTGTGTCATCAATTCAGCAGCTTTCCAGAAACAACTCAAAACTCATTTGTTTTACTTGCATTATGAGTTGATGACATATTGGTTTCTATTTTACAGCATTGATTGGTGATTTCTATTTTGTAGCATTGATTGGTGATTTCTATTTTGTAGCATTGATTGGTGATTTCTATTTTGTAGCATTGATTGGTGATTTCTATTTTGTAGCATTGATTGGTGATTTCTATTTTGTAGCATTGATTTGTGATTTCTATTTTGTAGCATTGATTGGTGATTTCTATTTTATAGCATTGATTGGTGATTTCTATTTGATAGCATTGATTGGTGATTTATATTTTGTAGCATTGATTGGTGATTTATATTTTGTAGCATTGATTTGTGATTTCTATTTTGTAGCATTGATTGGTGATTTCTATTTTATAGCATTGATTGGTGATTTCTATTTTGTAGCATTGATTGGTGATTTCTATTTTGTAGCATTGATTGGTGATTTCTATTTTGGTGCATTGATTGGTGATTTCTATTTTATAGCATTGATTGTTGATTTATATTTTATAGCATTGATTGGTGATTTATATTTTGTAGCATTGATTGGTGATTTCTATTTTATTGCATTGATTGGTGATTTCTATTTTATAGCATTGATTGGTGATTTCCATTTTACAGCATTGATTGGTGATTTCTATTTTATAGCATTGATTGATTTCTATTTTATAGCAGTGATTGGTGGTTTCTATTTTACAGCATTGATTGATTTCTATTTTATAGCAGTGATTGGTTATTTCTATTTGATAGCAGTGATTGGTGGTTTCTATTTTACAGCATTGATTGATTTCTATTTTATAGCAGTGATTGGTTATTTCTATTTTATAGCAGTGATTGGTGGTTTCTATTTTACAGCATTGATTGATTTCTATTTTATAGCAGTGATTGGTTATTTCTATTTTACAGCATTGATTGATTTCTATTTTATAGCAGTGATTGGTGGTTTCTATTTTACAGCATTGATTGATTTCTATTTTATAGCAGTGATTGGTTATTTCTATTTTATAGCAATGATTTGTGATTTGTATTTTATAGCATTGATTGGTGGTTTCTATTTTACAGCATTGATTGGTGATTTATATTTTACAGCATTGATTGGTGATTTATATTTTGTAGCATTGATTGGTGATTTATATTTTGTAGCATTGATTGGTTTATGGCTGTTTGAAACTTTAACTTTTACACCCTAATTTGTTTTGTTTTTTTGTTCTATCTTAGCTTATTTAATTAGTTACCTTAACTTATTTATCTTAGCTTATTAATTTTTTAGCTTATTTATCTAATTCATTTATATTTTAGATTTATCATCATGTCATGTGAAGCGTTTTGAATGGCATTTAATTACTGAAAAAGCACTATATTAAGCAACAGAATTATTATTATTGTGGTTGTTTTAATCAGGAATCACAATTACATGTAATGGTGGGCGGACATTGTGTAATAATTCTGTTACATCTGTAGATGGGATTACACTACCCTTGATTACATTGTCAAAGTAACTGTATGTACGATTACAATCATAATGGGAATTATTTTTGCATGGTAATGTTTTCTACATGTGATTTTAGATTTGTCCACAAAACATTTGCATTACAAAAGATCATGTTTAGTTCTAAGTTGGATAAAATAAACATAGTTTTGTTTCGTTAATTTTATATTAGAAATAATATAATTATTATTACAACCACAATGGAAATAATGTTACGCAGCTATCTAGATGGCAGAATAGTTACGTTAGACTCCTCCTCAAAACTTTGCTTGTTTAGTTTTGAGATGGATAAAACTGGCGGCGTTACAAACAAGGTCAATTACTTTTTTAATTATACAATACACAGGATGTAATCATGATTATAGTGATGATTGTAAGGTAGAAAAGAGTGTGTAAAATGAGATAAATAAAGACCAAAGGAGACATTACGGTTGAAAGACAGGGATGGGAGAAAGGTAAGGATGGATGGAGAGAGAAAAGGAGGGAAAGCAGCAAGGATGGGGAGGAAGGGCAAGGTGGGAGCCAGGGTGGTGAGTGTGAGGGATGGAGAGAAGGAAGGATGAGGTGTGTTCTGTACTCACTCGTGCATCAGCTGCTCGTACTTGGTGCTGTGGTCCTGCTCCGTGGCTAGAGCTCGGTCCCTCTCCGCCAGTGCCATGTCCCTCGCCTCACGCAGGCTCCTGAACAACAGCATCAACAGCCTCAAACCACCAACAGCCTCCAGTGCCAACAACATCTAACATGAATGCTTCAAACGTGAACAGCGTCAAACGTCAACAAATGCTGCCAGACAACTTGTGGCAGCCGCAGCATCTTTGAGTCGGGAAAAGTAACTTGTAAAATGTTTACTTCCGACTTACTCACTGTTGGCACTGATGGGATCGTATCGGAATGGAACCCCCCTCCCTACTACTGCAGATATCCTCACAACTAATTTCCTTTGCTTCTGTGTTACCAAACTAATTTGGGACTATCCTAGGTTGACCTCAAATGTGAAGTGACTATATTGCAAAAGTGACCTCAACTGTGAGGCGACTGAATTACAAAGGTGCCCTCAACTGTGAGGTGACTGTTTTACTTGAGGTGACTGTATTATTGAGATTACCATAAAGCAATGTTCAACTGCACCCATCTTTCTAGCCGATGTTCCTTTATATACATGTGTGAACCTTTAAAAAGATTTATTTCGTGTATGTATGTGTGTGTGTGTGTGTGTGTGTGTGTTTTGTGTGTGTGTGTGTGATGTGTTGTGTGTGTGTGTGTGTGTGTGTGTGTGTGTGTGTGTGTGTGTGTTGTGTGTGTGTGTGT